>WOVY01000983.1:0-226981 GCA_013436015.1 Rhipicephalus annulatus
TCATTCTTTAAGATTTTCTGCGGCTTTGTGGAAGACACCTTTCCAGTGACTTGGCGATGTAAATGGATTCGCCTGGCTTCCGCCACAACCATCGACGTCGTCTGCAGCTGCCACGAGAAAGCGTACGGGCCACCCGAGTGATGCCGACAGCGAAGACACACTGATTACTCTACGGCCAGCGACGAAAGCTCCGACAAAGGTGACTTCGTGCCTGTGACAAGGTGGCAGCCCAAAAAGAAGACAAGTAAGAATGCTACGAAGACGCGAGAGCCTACGATATACACTATTCTGTTTGTGCCGGGCGATGCGGCTCATAGTCTCAACCGGTCATCGTCAAGCCACGTCTAGGTCTCTTGAGGAACTCGCCCAGGGACAGATCGTGAACGTGCGGATCAATGGCCGTAAGAATATCCTCGCCGTAGACGTCACTCAACGAAGCACATTGGAAGTGTTGAGCCATCAAGATGTTGGATACATCAATGTTCACTCATACATACCTGATTGCCGCGACTCTACTGAAGGCGTCATTTACGATGTCGGCATTTTCATCAATGAAAGTGACTTTGCTGCTCTATCAACCACTGTCTGCAGAACTTACCATACTGCAAGCCCGTCGCCTTGGCAAATCACGCTGCGTGAAGCTCGTGTTCAAGGGTGACAGCCTCCATCGCAAGCCAAGGTCAGCCATTTTCGACACACAGTGCGACCCTTCGGACGAAAGCCCCCAATGCCGAAAATGTTATAGATTAGGACATGTTAGTGTTTGTTTGTACAAACCTGGCTGTGTGCTCGCCTATCTTAAAATCACATAGCGCAGACGCTTGCCAGGCAGAAATTCCAAACTTGTCAATGCCCCCCACGAAGAATCGTCGAAAAGATTTTCCAAGCATGAAAAAGGAATGCAAGCGTTGAGGGCAAATGGTCCGGAACAACTCAACTCACAGGGAGGCCACTGCCAAAGTACGACGCCGGCGGTCTCGTCGCCGGAGGCCCCTGAGGAGGGCCAGTGCCGAGCAAGGACTGCACTTCACCAAATTGATTGCCGGCATACCACCGTCAAGCGTCCAGGCACGCCGACGACAAATCATCCAAGCAAGACAAGAGCATCACCCCGGCTCGCCTGAAGCATAGCCAGTGCTGCCAACGAGAGACCCACCGTTTGAGCCACCGCATCGCTCGTCTACAATCACTTCGGAATGAAAATGCGGTGATAGTCACGATAAGGAAATCGTAGCCATGGTAAAAGCCCTCATGGATACCATTCGTATGCTCCTCACTAGCAGTGACAGTCTGGCTGCTAAGAGTGCACTTCAGTTAGTGGGTGTGCTGTAGCCGGTGCTATCAAGTCTGGAAAGGCACCATATGGCTCCTCCTCGGCAAGCATTTTGTAAAAAAGTCAAAGGAGCTTCGATTTTTCAGTGCAATGCCCAAGGCCTCAAGCCCCGTATTTCTGATATGCGACTGTTTGTGTTTAAAAAAACCAGTTTCCAATTATTGTTATCTGTCAGCCATGGCTACACAATGCAATACGACTATCCAGGTACGAAGCCTTCAAGTCCGCTACCTGCAACGAAAAGAGCAAGTCATTGTATATATCAGATGCGATCTTACCTATTCGAGCACTGTGTAGCCCCTCACGATAACAACCAGTATGTCTGCTTGACAGTAAAACATAGAGACCTCAATTTCACGCTAGTTGGCGCGTATATATCGCCTTCAAACCGTTTTGAACCTGAAAGACTACGTGCACTGTCAACAGCCACACCTGGACTATGGATCGTCACCGGAGACTTCAACTCTCACCACCCACTATGGGGAAGTCAGCAGACCGTCGCGGAAGGCAAGTATTCTTCTTTGCTCTGGAGCAGCAGCCGCTTTGTGTAAACGACAGAAGCCCCATGTTTCTACGGAAACGACATACAGCAGCTGCCTTGACTTGACATTTGTGTTACGAAGCCTAAATGGAAAGGTCAAGTGGTTCGCAGACTATGAAACTCATGGAAGCGACCACATACACACTTATTTAAAGATCAAGGGCCTGGAAAATCGCAAAACTACGACAATTAGACTCGCGTAGACTGGGAAAGTTCAGGTCACTGACGAAAAAGAAGTGTCTAGAAAATGAAGCACCTCCTTTTGAAACCCTCGAGGGTATGATTAGAAATGCTGCTCAAGAAGCGACTTACCATATTGAACATACTTCAAAATATTGTCAACATGAAGCGGAATTGTAACGGCTCAGAGGGATCCGTCGTCATGCAGAACGAAGATATAGGAGCCCTAAGTCCATTCACGACTTGAGGGAGGCAAGGCGCCTACAAAACAAAATTCAGCGGCGAATCAATTCACTTCAGTCCTTTCAGTGGAAATCTCTGTGCGAATCATTGAACGCACATAAGCTTTTGACGCGGACATGGAAGATTGTTCGTGGCCTATGAACTTCGCCACATAACATCGCCCTTCAAGTGTGGTCTCTCCACCAAGGCCGCACTGAAATTGAACTAGCAAAAGATTTCTGCATGAAAGTTGCCGGTAAGGCGTCCCCGTGCACCACGCGTCCCCTAGAAAACGCCCCATTCTCCAGAGATTCAATAATAGACACCTTCTTTCTCTCTAGAGGGACTCCAAGCGGCCTTGACGGCATGCAGATGATCTTCATCGCCTGGTGCGTAAGGGATCACGTAAGCTTTGCAAGCTCGGTGAAGCAGCTCAACGGGCCCTTCAATCCGTGTACAAACGACTCGTGGAGCAGTGGATTTGCCCCTCATCCGTGGAAATCCAGCCACCTCGTCCCTGTGCTTAAACCAGGTAAATCGTCTCCGGACTTGACCTTTTATCGCCCCATCGCGCTTACCAGCTGTTTCGGGAAAGTGATTAAGAGGATGATTTTGACTCGCCTAGAGTGGTACCTGGAGCACCACAAGGTATGCCCTGATGATATGACTGATTTTCAGCGTGGGCGGTTCGCAATTGATAACGTTATCGACCTGGTCTCGTCTGTGCAGCATCAAAAAAGACTGAAACGTTTATCTGTGGCGTTGTTCTTGGACGTGAAAGGAGCATACGATAATGTATCACATGAAGCCATTCTGGATGTCATGGAAAACGTTGAATTAGGAGGTCTGGTTTACCTATTGATTGACAGTTATTTGAAAGGCAGAACTTTCCTTGTACAGACGGAGAATGGCACAACAACGCATCATCACATCCGTCGTGGTGTGCCTCAAAGTGGTGTTCTTAGCCCACACTTTTCAATTTAGCGCTCCTCAGCCTGGTTGACGCACTTCCAGAATCAGTCCATCTATCAATATATGCAGATGGCATCTGCATCTGGGCGTCAGGTGTAACACGCCTTCATTTGCGTGCCCGGCTTCAGAGAGCGGCTACACTAGCGACAAAGTACCTGTAAGAACGGATACTAGAGCTGTCATTAGAAAAGAGCTCGCTCATTGCAATCACGCATAAGGCGATGAGTCCATGTGTTATAAAAATCAACGGACACACCATCAACTACGTGAAGACCCACCGATTCCTCGCAGTCAGGTTGATCGCAACCTCTCCTGGAGCCCTCACATCGCCCACATGAAACTAAACTCACCATGGTCACCCACGTACTGAGGTTTCTTGCTGGGAAAACGTGGGGTGCTTCGGTACGAGCAATGCTTCAACTCTATACCGTTCTGTTCCTCGGTTATATGCGATACAGCTTACCCGTGCTTTGCGGGATCCGAAGAACAAACTTGCGCGCCCTCCAGTCGATCCAAGCCCAAGCACTGGGAATATGCCTGGTCTCCCGAGATGCGCGTCTACAGCAGCGACAGTCATCATTGCGCGTGATTGTCCAGTCATCGCATACATTCCTCGTGGACGCTTTGAGAATGCACCTAAGACATTTCACTCGGCTTCCATCACATCACCTCGCCTCACTTCGAACTTCTAGGCCCCACTCAGCGTTCAGCACAACTGTAGGACAGCCTTGCGCAGTGCTTTCCATTGCACTTCACGCATGCAGCACGGCCACCGATACCATTGTGGCGCCTACAACCACTCAAAGCCCTTCTTACAATTTCTGTCATCCAAAATAAAAAAATTAGTAGCGTCTAGCCCTGAAACGAGCCGCATTACTCTTCCTGCAAGAGAAGCACAACGGACGCCTTCACATTTACACGGATGGCTCGGAGTCTTCAATAAGATCTGCAGGGGCGGTGGTTATTCCCGCGAGGCACATCACAATCAAATTTATGACATCGCATTTGACGTCATCGACAGCTACAGAACTCGCCGCTATACGTGCACCTCTGGAGTTTATAGTGGAATAACCTTCGGGAATTTGGTCTATCTTCTCGTACTCGAAGGCAGCTCTTCAATGCTTTATGTCACCCTTTCGCCATGGACCTAATGAACAGTTTGTAGCTGAAACAAGGATTCTTCATCACCAAGCAATTGAGAAACACCACAGCATAGTGTATCAGTGGATACCAGGTCATTGTGGTATATGTGGCAATGACCGCGCAGATGAGGCCGCTAGATCTGCACACGATCGTACCCAATACACAGCCATCCCGTTCGCAAGAACTGACGAAGCTACAAGACTTCGTTCGCTTGCACGTGACCTCACACTGGTACTGTGGAACTGAACAGAATTCCCAAACACGCGCCTGCATAACTTGGATCCTGATCTGCAGCTTTATCTTCCCTCAGTGATATCTTGAGCTGAGGAGACTCTTCTATGCCGCTTGTGACTTGGACTGGCCTTCACGAACGCATACTTTTATCTCATAGGAATGGCCAGCTTTCCCACATCCACTTACTGCAGCTGTGAAGAAACCATCACGCACCTTCTATGTGAGTGCACCGACTTCAACGCGCCAAGACAATAACTGACTGCAGCTCTGGATAGACTGGATGATCGGCCTTTGTCGGAACAAAGGATTCTGGGTCATTGACCGAGCCCATCCTCAGCCCAGAAGGCTTTGAAAGCTTTGCTGCGCTTTTTGCGGACAACTAGCCTCAGAGACAGACTTTACTGTCTTATACTCTTTGATGTTGCCTTTCATCTGTCGCTATTTTTTGTAATTTCTCTCTTTCTCTTCGCAACGTTTCTTTTTATCATATTTTATTCCCCTTGCTTCTTTCCCCAGCACCGGGTAGCCAGCCGGTCTAAGAACTGGTCAACCTCCCTGTCCTTCTGCTTAAACTTTCCTCATCCTCTTTCCTCTTTCCTCCTCCTTTTTCTCCTCCTCTTTCCTCCTCCTCCTGGCCATTTCGATGATAGTATCGATACCAAACTTGGTATGGCGTAACATGACTGCATGAAGAACATATCTAACTAGTCATAACATGAAAATCATGGCATGTATGTCATGAATGTCATGATTTACGTTTCATGGTCCTGCAGCTCTTGCGGTGGTTTCGTTCACTTGGCATGTTGCAAAACTGGTATGTATGGCATGATTGCATGGCAAACACAAGCGACCGACCATGGTATGCGTGTCATGTTATGCATGACACGCATCATGGTATGCGTGTCATGGTATCATGGTATGCGTGTCATGTACGGTATGCGTGTCGTGGTATGCAATCATGGTATGCGTGTCATGTAACAACATGACTACATGTCACGCTCATGATGCGCTGGTGGACGTTCCGCTAGCTTCGCTTATACCAAATTTAAAATTACGGGACGTAAATAGAGGGCGAAGGTATGATACTGCTGCAAACATGATAAACATGAGATGCGCGTCATGTAACAGCATGACTACATGCTACGCTCATGATGCGCTCGTGGCTGTTTCGCTAGCTTCACATGTACCAAACTCGGTAATACACGACGCCAATGGCTGACGAAGGTATGTGACTGGTGCAAACATGATAATCAGGAAATGCGTGTCATGTTAGAACTTGACGACATGCCACAGTCAAGGCACCAATACATTTCTACGTGATGCGGTGCGCGTGCTCGCCGGCGTTCATTTTGTCGCGTCACGCCGGCGTAGCCAGGCCAGGCGCCCGTCCTGCCATATACTCGCAGGCGCGCGCCGAGCTGCGTTGCTTTGACGCATGCGCATTCCAGCGCGTCCGGCGTCCCTCTGGCACGATAAGAGGGAGACGCAGGGTTGTCTGGATAACGCATCGGCGCGAAATGCAGCATGTCGCATTTGGCGCCGGTCGCCGTAGGGTCGCGCCTGGCATCAGACTGTAGAGTGCTCGCGTTTTGTTAACGTAGCGTCACTGTGCTCAGCGTGCGTGCGCATAAACGCTACATTGGAGTATATTGGGCTCTTCATTATGCGCTCGCGGCCATTTTGCTAGTTGACATATACCGAATTTGGTGTTACGTGACGTCAATGAATGACGAAATATATGACTGGTGCAAACATGACAATCCTGACACGCGTGTCGTGTGAGAACATGACAACATACCACGTTCATAGCGCACTGGCGGCCGTTTCGCTAACTCCACATATACTAAATTTGGTATCACGTGAAGTGAATAGATGACAAAGGTAAACGACATATCCAAACATGACAATCATGACACAGAAGTCATGTACGGCATCATTTACCTCCACCTCGTAACTTCGTTCTAATTTTAAAGTGACATATCAACATTGCTCATTCGTGCTTCGCATATCACCAATTACCACTGTACATGGGATCTGCCAATTTTTTTTTCATATCACCATTCTCCAACGCTCCAACCCTGACCTTAGAGCACGACCGACACCTTTGATCACGAGGCTATATATCAAGACTAACTACCCCGCGCCTCACCTGTATTCAACGGAAGATGTGGTGACATTTTCCTCTTAAGGCCACCGAATGCGCCTGGGCGTGGCTTTACGCTTGTGTCCGAAAACCCGTTCTCTAGCTCGGACCAAATCGGGCTTCGCGTTGTTGCAATCGGAGTCAGAGTGCTGCGATGGCCAGCCGAATGTGCCATTACTATGCAGCCATCGTAGCTCGTTTATCTATGCGACGTTCTTATAGACAAATTCCACCGGACTTACGTCACGAAAATGCGGTGCGCTACCTTAGTAGGCATAACACGCTCTGCCAACCGCAGTTTCTGCTGGGTTTTCAATGGTGCATCTGGTGTTCTCAGTCAAGCAACGAGGAAAAAAAAAACGGTATGCCGACTAACTGCGTCGCGGTTGGATGTGGGTCGCGTCTCACAACTTAGTTTTGTTTGTTGGCGCACATCGCAGCCCTCAGTGCTTATGGCGGAAGTTGCGTGCGGACGTCGCTATAATTTTAACCATAAAGTCGACATCGGCCTACCTGTGTTTGCAAACATGAAATAGGTCTATAGCAGCTTTCTTACAACAACGTCACTCGTGCGAGATAAAAAATAAAACGTGGCGGGATTCCAAGTAGTAAGATATCCGCTCCGCATATCTTACTACTTGGAAGCTATTTTTTCAAAACTCCATCTGTACTAGTTCAGTGCCATTCGACTGGCGCACAGCTGTAGTTGTCCCTGTGTCTAAAAGTGGTGATCGGTTGTCCGCCAATAATCACCGTCCCGTGTCGCTCACATCTATTTGCTGCAAAATATTGGAAAATGTCATTGTCAAGCATGTCATCACATTCCTAGAAAATAAAAATTACTTTTATCCTTATCAGCATGGCTTTATGAGTAAAGTTTCGACTACAACACATCTTATCGAAACTATTCATGACTTTGCGACAGCTTTAGATATGAATGAACAAATTGATGTCATCTGGATAGATTTCGCTAAAGCCTTCGATAAGGTACCTCATGACAGATTACTGTATAAGCTTCACTGCCCTGGACTTAGTCAACTTTTACTTAATTGGATTAAAGCCTACCTAAATGTCGGCAAGCAAGTCGTGAAAAATTGAGAGCTCTATGTTTAGCTCACTAGAAGTGTTTTCTGGAGTTCCACAAGGCTCGGTTTTTGGAGCCCTTATTGTTTCTGATATATATGTCAATGATGTTGCAGATATATCAAAACTTCTAGTAAAGCTCAAACTGTATGCTGATGATTGTTTAATTTACGTGTGAGTGACTAGGTAGGAAGCACCACTTGAATATTGCCGAATGTCTAAAGGAATGAAACTCATGGTGTGAAGCTTCGGGAATGGAAATCAATTATTTGAAATCTACCGTTAGCCACATTTTAGGGGAAAATGATAATTCCATTTGACTACTGTATCGGGAAGCATAATTTGTTGACAGTTAATGCGTTTAAGTACATATAGGTCTCACAATAACGCATAAGCTGAAGTGGCACACACATAGTGATGATGTTTGCTCTAGGGCTTCACAGAAATTGTACCTAATAAGGAAAAAACTGCATGGTGCAAGTATGGACGCAAAACTACTTGCTTTTAAAAGTTTAAAACGGCCGATACTGGAATATGCCAGTATTGTCTGGATTCTCTATCAAAAAGTGCTGGTAAATGAACTTGAACGCATACAACGGCTCGCGGCTCGCTTTATATGCTCGAGATATAAGCAGAATGACTCAGTCACAGAAATGCTACAAATCTGTGATCTGGAGACGCTCCACATGCGCAGACGTAAAGATAGATTAAAGTTTTTTTTTTTCAATTATTGGAAGGCGAGTTTAAAATTACCAGAAATGACTACGTACAACAACCTCGGAAACAAAGCGAGCGGGCAAACCACACACAAGTACTGCAACCTAATTAGCACCAAAGCCGACTTACAGCACGTGTTTCTGAATTGTCCGAGCAAACCCAAGCCCCCGCGGCAAGGGTCGGAACACCAGGAGCGATGAGAGGCTGCTATGCGCAGCTCGCAACCGGGGTTACAGCTCCGGATAGTGAGCTGGGCCAGAAGGGTCGCCGAAGCACAGCAGTGTCCGGCCACCTAGAGCGGCCCGAGGGCTCGTCGTCATCCTGATTCCACTTCTCCTGCCACCCCCACCCCCTCACATGATTCTACCATGGATCAATATAGTTGTTTACTTACCTACCTTATTTTGCGCGAACGAAGGCGCACCATTATGCCTTCTTCCCTGATGTCATCAAAGATTGGAATGGGTTACCGATTAATATAATCAATGCGGGTGATGTTAATGAATATGTGTATTTATTTGATTTACATTTATGTGATTTGTTGTAAAGATTATTGCGATTGTTATCTGTTGCATTACGAATTAGGGTGTGTTTTTTTTATTTTTTCGTTTGGAATGGAGAGCTTTCATGGATTTGTATATATGTACACCTGGTTTATCACTGCGAAATGTATAGTTAAATGCCTACTTTGTTTGTACAGTGTGTCGTACCTTTCCTGTAATAACCCTCAATAGAGGGTTGACAGTATCTCTAAATAATAATAATAATAATAATAATAATAATAATAATAATAATAATAATAATAATAATAATAATAATGTCCAAGAAACACATACGTGTTCGGGGAGACTGCAGCGCACGTAAAACGCGTGGAGGTTAATTACACGATATTAGTCAGAACGACCAACTCGTTTGCGTTAACGATTTATTCAGAACAAAAGAAGTAAGCTAGCAAGTTTAGCAGATCACAACCTGGCAAGGCCATTTTTCGATGCAGCATAAGAGGGTGCCGGTCCGTAGACTTAAGTAAAGCGTGAAGCGTAAGCGTCAATGCAGCATTGTGACCGTATGTGGAACAAATGCGAAGTGCTTCTCGTGAACGTACGAGCCCGCGAGAATAAGCGGTTGGACTCCAAAGATTGTCGCGGCAATCCGTCGTCCCTGAATTACGCCGGATTCATTAGCAACTGCATTCATGAGACACCCGACCTCTTCCATTCGGTCGCACGCATTGATAACCGTCCTCACGTGTGCGAGAAATGGGAAACACTGCGGACTGTGTTCTTCGAGTGCCGTGGCACTCATTGTTTCATACCTTACGCTTTCATTGGCTTCTTCTTACTCTCGCCGTGTTCCCACCTGCACGTCGGAGCTGTTGGCAGCCTGAGCAGTGCCGGAGTGTGCGAGCGAAATGCGTGCGATCTAATAAAAAATAATAATGATTCGTAAAATTCTACGTGCCATCATCGTGCACCAAGGCCGTGGCGAGTCACTTTGAAGCGTTTTATCACTTGGGGTTATATCCTGCGATTCTCAATGTATCGTGTGCTACGGTGTTTCGATAATTCCAGATTCAGATTTATACATGTCGTGCATAACCTGTAAAGTAACCCTTTCTTACTCCTCTTCTTTTCTATCTCTTTCCGTTTTATTATTCTCCTTTTTCCCCACCCCAAGTATAGGGTAGCCAACCGAGCCAAGCTTGGTTAACCTCCTTGCCTTTCCTCTCTATTTATCTCTCTCTCTCTTTCGATAAGCGGAAGGGATTTTTATTTTCACATAGCTCAGCACGCCAGTCACTATTTCATAAATTAGTGCAATATAAAAGTTAGAGATGAAGTAACATTTCGTTTTATTTTTGAATGGAATGGAATGAAAAAACTTTATTTCGGTCCTGCAGGACGCGCTTAGCGCGTAGCGGGCGTCTCCCACGTAGGGACCGACAGGGAGTACCTGGCGGCCGCTTCGTGGGCCTGCTGGACGGCCCATCGCTGGTCGGCGAGAAGTGAGCTCCTGAGGGACCTCTCCCACTTGCTTGAGGTAGAGTCGGGAGGAGTTGTTCTACACTCCCAGAGCATGTGTTGGAGTGTCGCTGTGTGTCCACATGATGGGCATGTGTCGCTGGGGTATGCATCGGGATAATAAACGTGAAGCGTGGCAAGGTTTGGGTACGTTTGTGTCTGTAATAGGCGTAGGGTTAATGCCTGTGGTCGGTTAAGTTTCGGATGTGGGGGTGGAAAAATGCGGCGTTCCAAGTAAAAGTGCTTTGTAATTTCATTGTACGTAATTGGTGCATCCCGATTGGTATCCAACCCAGCAAGATGAGGTTGCCCTGTGGCAGTGCGGTCGGTAAGTGCGCGCGCTGCATCATGGGCGATCTCGTTGAGGTTGGATAGGGCACCCGGCACCTGGCCGAGATGGGCGGGGAACCAGATGACAGTGTGGTGCTTCAGGGCACTAGGGTCCGCATTGCGCAGGATACGTAACGCCTGGTCGGAGATTACTCCGCGTTCGAAGGCTTTGATGGCCGGCCTGGAGTCGCTGTAGATGAATTCCCGTTTGCTGTCGAGCATAGCTATAGCTATAGCTACTTGATCCGCTACTTCGGGGTTTCGGGTGAGGATTGTGGCTGTGTTAAGAGTCTGCTGCGTGGATGATACCGCGACCGCGGCGAAGGCTTGGTTGTTGCGATAGGCAGCGGCGTCCACGAAGGAGACGTTGTTCGCTTCCATGTCTATGCGCTTGAGAATGGCGGTCGCCCGCGCAAGGCGCCTGCCTCTGTTGTATTCGGGGTGTACATTTTGTGGTATGGGAGCGATCGTAATAAGGTCGCGGATTTCACGGGGAATTAGAGTCAACTCTGGGGGGTCCCTGGCCCTCGAGGAGAAGAAGCCGAGCTCGCGCAGAATATGGCGGCCCGCCTTGGTTGTAGTGAGTCGGGTCAATTGCACACGTTCCTGAGCTTCGGCGATCTCTTCTAGCGTGTTATGTACGCCAAGCTCGAGGAGTTTGTACGTTGGAGTGGTGATAGGGAGGCCAAGGGCTCGTTTGACCACCTTGCGAATAAGCGCATTGAGTTGATCGCGCTCAGCCCGTAGCCACTTGTGTATAGCGGCAACGTATGTAAAATGGCACAAAACAAACGCGTGTACGAGACGCAGCAGGTTGTCTTCTTTGAGGCCATGGTGCCTGTTGGCTACTCTACGTACGAGTCGTATGGCATTCTCAGTCTTAGCCCTGAGCTTGTGTACTGTTTGGGTGTTGGTTCCGCGGGACTCGATGATCATGCCGAGGACCTTGATGGTGTCTACCCTGGGTATAGTACGACCATCTCTGGTGTGGAGGGTGATATTGCGTTCCGCCGGAGGTTTCCACCCTTTGGGCTTGGCACCCCGGCGTTTGGGCAAATATATCAACAGCTCCGACTTCGCAGGTGAGCACCTGAGACCGGTGTGGTCAAGGTAAGACTCGGTGGTGTCGATAGCCTCTTGCAGGGCGGACTCAATGAAGCCATCCGACCCTGTGGAGCACCATATGGTTACATCATCCGCATAGATAGTGTGGTTTAGCCCGTCTATTTTTGAAAGTCGTTCGGAAAGCCCGATCATCACGAGGTTGAAGAGCGTGGGTGAGAGGACGGATCCCTGAGGAGTGCCCCGCTGTCCGAGCTCCACTTCTTCCGACACTAGGTCTCCTACGCGGAGGACGGCTCTGCGCCGAGTGAGAAAAGAGCGGATAAAGTAGTAAAATCGATGACCTAGGCCGAGGGCTGCGATCGCTTTCAAGATTGACGAGTGCGTTATGGTATCGAAGGCCTTTTCTAAATTGAGACCGAGTATTGCACGAGTGTCCCGAGTGTTTCCGCCATCTAGAACTTGATACTTTAGGAGTAACATGGCGTCTTGAGTGGATAACCCTGGTCGGAAGCCAATCATGTGGTGCGGGATGTAGTCGTTATCTTCGAGGTATCGACCAACCCTGTTGAGGACGACGTGCTCAGCCACTTTGCCCACGCACGACGTGAGAGATATGGGGCGTAGGTTATCTAGGCTCGGCGCCTTTCCCGGTTTGGGTATGAGAACCGTGTGAGCTAGTTTCCAAGCATCGGGTACCTCACCCTTTTTCCATATCTCGTTGATAGTGTCAGTGAGGTAAGTGACGGAAGAATCGTCCAGGTTGCGTAGGAGCTTGTTGGTGATGCCATCGGGGCCAGGGGCTGAGCGGCCATTGAGCTCATGGAGAGCTCGGCGCACATCTTCAATAGAAAACTCGGCGTCTAAGTTAGTGTTGTCGCTGCCAGAGTAATCAGGGTGAGGGGTCACAGGGCCCGTGGGGAGCGGGAGATATTTTTCCACGAGGTTCTTGACAACATCTTCCGGTGACACTGTTCGTTTAGCCTGATGAAGTATCTTCACGATCGAATGACGCTGATTTGTGCGGGTGTTGGTTTCATTGAGGAGGTGTTTGAGTAAGTTCCACGTTTTGCCATTTCGAACCTGACCATCAATAGAATTACAAATTTCGTCCCACTGCTGTTTTGAAAGGATGCGGCAGTGATCCATCATGGTCTTGTTCAGCTGAGATATGCGTTTGCGTAACCTCCGATTAAGGCGCTGGCCCTTCCACCGGGCCAATAGAGACTGTTTGGCCTCTAGTAGGTGGGCGAGACGACTGTCCATCCTTTCGGTTGGAAGGTCTGTGCTGATAGTTTTCGTTGCCTTGTTTACATCAGCTTTGAGCTGGGCCGTCCACGTCTCGAGGCTCGGTGGGGTATCGGGAGGAGGTCGTTCTGCGCGGGTCTTACGAAGGAGGTCCCAGTCGACCCACGTGTACGACTTGGTCTTCCTGCTTACTGTGGGGAGGTGTACAGCCAATATGAAGTGGTCACTACCGAGATCTACCGCGAGGTTGGACCAGTGGGCGTCGGAGATATTCTTGACGAAGCATAGATCCGGCGTAGTATCTCTTTGCGTGGACGTACCAGTGCGAGTAGGGAAGGCCTTGTCCGTAATGAGAATAAGGCCCATGTCATTCGCACTTTTCCAAAGCTCGTTACCTTTGGGTGTGTCGTACGTGTAGCCCCAGGCGCTATGCGCAGCGTTAAAATCGCCTGCAATCACTAGCGGGTTAGGCCCCGCGAGGCGGACAGCTTTCTGGAACAAGCGTGTGAATCTTTGTCTATGGTGGCTGGGACTACTGTATACATTGAGCATGTATACGCTTTGTTTATTTTTGAACAGATATAACTTTAGTATGACGAGAAAAAAACGAAGACGTGAATAATATTTTTGCAATTTTTATGCTTATTGCTGGCTACTGAAATCCACCTAAATCAAAGCACACGAGGGTTCTTACATTTGGATCATTAAGTCGGTGCTGCTAAATTCAAAAGAAGGAAGACATGAACGACATAGGTGAAGCGCCATGTCTCCTCTCTTATGGAACTAGCAGCGCTGCCTCTATATACAATAGCGCATGTTCCAATCAGCCTCTACACGAGCTGCTTTTACACATCACTCCCGTATAACTGCGACCGCAGTGGCCGGGAATCGAACCAACACGGGATACACTACGTACTAAGCTACGCCGCCATCTATAGGCATACGCATTTAATAAATGCGTATACCTATAGATGGCGTTGCAATAATTTGCCCCGTATTAGTATGTGCGCTGATTAGAAAGTACAAAGAGCGCAGGAGATCAGAGCGGTATACTGAAGAAACTAAGGAGTCGACTGACATCCACCTGCTATACTTCTGCCCACAAGCACATCTTTCACGATGCGGAAGACAGTAAAAACTTTGCCCGGTCCCTTGTGGATTTACTTCAGACGACAAGAAGACTGCAGTTGTATTTATACACCGCTCCCCCCACCCTCTCGATTTAGGGGCACGTTAAACTCAGAAAGTCGAAGTTTCCTAATCACGCGGCGTCTCTCACAATCATATCATGGTTTTGGGACGCTAAACCCCACATATTATTATTACGTCTCCCATCTCCTGGCTCCCCTATACACACGCTCTCCCCAACGTAAGCTTTCTGTGCACTGATTTGCAGTACCTGAGGTTGGCCCACTTCTGGCCCAAGGAGATTTAGGCGACTATTTCATAAAATGTGGTCGTCATAGGACGTCAAAGTGACGTAATCTTGACGTCAATGGGACGTTTTCGAGGTCTGTGACGTCATGCGGTGTTGTCATTGCAGACGAAAAGTGTTTTTTTCTTTTTCTTTTTTTGCATCACTCGTGTTCATGTGTTTTTTTTTCGTCTTGCAAACCAAGCACGCCATCTGTGCTAGATATAAACGGGGACATTGGTCGCGTTCTGCAATCACAATGGCAAGAGCGCGATGAACAACGATGCATTTGCGCCTTTCCCAGGGCTCTATGAACCCATTGTTGGTATATTAAACATTTTTACTTTTTTCTTTGAAATCTCTGTATCACGACGGGGGTCGTACGTGCATCAATACGACACCACAGGTGTTGCGCACATCGACGTCATTGCCTCCGCTGTTCGCACAGCACCGTTGGAGTCAGCATCGGCGGAGCGTACAGCTTTCTGGATTCGAAAACCTCTGCAGTCCACGCTGTGAAATGAACGATATCACATGACTTAGCCACGTTGTAGCCAGGTTTTAAATTATGTTACTTCAAGATCTGATTTATATAAACCGAGTTCCGCTGACAGAGCAGTCCTCGCTTTGTCGCTGCATGCATGCGTTGCGGGAGCTGTATGGATACGCGGATATCTGTATCGATTTATATATAATAGGTGGACGCAACAAGATACAGGCTGAACATAATTGAATGAGACGTGAAACCACAGTAAAACAAGACAGTGATCCGAAGAGTGACAATATTATTAAGACTGAAAAACTGCGAAGAAAAAAAATCATTTTGAAATAGAATACGCACTCTAGTTGCTTTGTTTGTGTAAAAAAAGGGCACTTTTCAAAATTGCTTACTGAAGGTCTACCGTATATACCCGTTTACAATGCACCACACCATGCGAGTGCAGTAATTCTCAAAGATATGCGCAACCTCGATGTTCTTGAAAAAAAAATTACACACCTTATAAAACGGTGTAGTCATTTCAAAAAGGCATCATCGCGTGACGGCGTACTGTACGATGTCATCATGACGTCAATACATAGCAGTGGCGTCACGGAATCACGTCATGCCCGAGACATATATTTCGCTTCCTCAAAGTTGTTTCAGTCATGGAAGCAGAGCAAAAACGTCACTCAAATACCTCTGCACATTCACTGACAAAAACAACAACAACAACAACAACAGCAACAACAACAACAACAACAACAACAAACGAAAGTTTGCTTTCGCCTCCGATCATCCTTTTACGCGAATGCTTATGGGACACTAAATTTCTCTCTTGCTTAATTACTTTCGCTTGTTTTCCACGTTGATCCTTTTCGACGGCATCGATAGGCACCGACTTGTTTAATCACATGGTCATCGACGCGTCCATTGGTACAATCGGCCTGCCTCCACTGCCTCCGTTTACAAAGAACAGCGAGTGACGCCCGCCGTGCGGTGCAACAAGTGGAGTTTTCGGAGTTTGTTACCGACGACTCGGCAAATAGCACGATACATTGTCCGAAAGTCACAAAATGCCCGCGAATTCCACTGGTCTCCGAGCTTATTACGACTAGTCGAAATGGTGCAAGCGCCTCTGTGCGGAGCGCGTACTTGGACGGCCGGACTTGAAAGCGGTTTTACGAGACACATCGGCACGTACTTCCAGCCGCCATACTGAATTAGGATTGCTTTATTCTAGACCGCAATCAGGATCTCAGCTGTTCGCTGATTCTTCAAGTTTTCAGACCTTGTTACTAACTGCTTTGAAGCGACGGGTTGTCATGCATTCTGAAGGTTTTCCTTGTTATATATCAAGGGCGCGACTCACGCTATATGCCCGGAAGAGGAGTAATTCGAACACGAAAACATCGCTTCTTTCTGGTACATCTCCATCTGGGCTTCTATATTTTGACAAACAAAAATCTCGGGAAGATTATCCGCTTTTCGTACAAATAATGAAATTCGGGCTGTCACAATTGTCAACCCTCTAATTACAAGGCTCATTCTGTGCTCCTAAATAAAGAAAGGGGCATAAAGGGATAGTAACCGCTAACCATATATGTTACTGCCCTGTGAGTACCTGCAGTCTATAACGGCTAGGGTGGTGGCTGTTAATACTTTCCTCATTGCTAACAGCAATCAGTAACTCTTACGTCCTGATAGCCATAGGTAGCATGATAAAATATATAAGGAAGAAAAGGTAGTGTAGTGGAGCATACTCACTAGCGCGTATGCGCCTTCCAAAGAGAAGGAAAATACCCGTGTTCTGATTGCACGTGAACCTAGGCCGCCTTTGCCAGACTTGTCGTACGGCCATTTTTTGTTGCAACATCGTTGCGACTTCTCTGGTTCAATAAACGTCATCACATTTGGTGGAGGCTGCTGAGATCCCCAAGCAGACCTGGAGCTCCGCTCTCGCAAGTTGCCCGAGAGACCACCGCGAAACATGACTGACGCAGTCGCCAACCAGCCCATCCCAGCCCAGCCAGCACCACAGGCTGTGCCGTCTACCTGCCCCGGTGCTACTCGCCAGCGGGACCCACCAATCTTCAGCGGCAGTGGTGAGCAAGACGTCGAAGACTGGCTCTCCTTGTACGAACGCGTAAGCGCCAGCAACAAGTGGGACAACGACTCTAAGCTCGCGCACGTTATATTTTACTTGGCAGACGTAGCTAAGCTTTTGTTTACCAACCGCGATACCGCCATCGCCAACTGGTCTTCCTTTAAGACACTCGTGACTGAAGCGTTCGGCCGACCAGAGGTCCGCAAGCTCCGCGCTGACCGGCGCCTGCGCCACCGAGCCCAGCAGCCTGGCGAGACGTTTACTAGTTACATAGAGGACGTGCTCGAGCTCTGCAGGCGTGTGAATCCATCTATGCCCGAAGAAGAGAAAATTTGGCAGATTCTCAATTAAGGGCATCGAGGATGGCGCATTCCAGATGTTGCTAGCGAAAAGCCCGAACATGGTGGCAATCCTCGTAAGCCTCTGCCAGAGCTTTGATGAATTGCGCCGTCAGCGTTCCATCGCCCGACAGAGTGTCCCACCGCCGGATTCGATCTCGGCCGTCGCACTCACAAATGCCAACGTTCGCCAACAAAAGTCTCTCCAACCAGATCAAAGACTTCATCAGGGAGGAAGTCGCCCGACAGCTTTCCCTGCTGCCGCATAGCGAAGCGCCCACCGCAAGCCTGCCTTCGACACTGCAGCGGGCCATACGCTCTGAAATTTGTGATGTCCTCCCTACAATGCAGGCCCCTTACACAGCACCTCCACCAAATGTGATGACGTTTATTGAACCGGAGAAGTCGCAACGATGTCGCAACGAAAAATGACCGTACGACAAGTCTGGCAAACGCGGCCTAGGTTCTTGTGCAATCAGAGCACGGGGTTTTTCCTTCTCTTTGGAAGGCGCATATGCGCTAGTGCGTATGCTCCACTACAGTAGTAACAAATATTACCGTGTCCATTTTGTCACATTATTTTTTCACTAATATTAGTGGTCAAACGACAAACCTTCGAATAATCCTGCCTGACGCGCCATACGAAAAGAACCCGCAGATGTATCAAGTTCAGTACGCTACAATATTACTACAAATTTGGTACGCTTCGTGAGCGTCTGTCAAAGTAATTATAGCCTCCCTAAATTGGAGATGTATGCCTGGTACCAATAAGCACCTCTGTTTTAGAACGAATTATCAAAAACGTGGACGTAATATACTCTACCATACAACATCTTCGGGTGTTTTCGGGGACGTAGCACGAGATTTCTAATAAACCGTATTAAAAGACAATATGACCTTACCACTTTGTACAAAATGGCCACAACAGGGCCTTACGTACAGTGGCCAAGACAAGGTACGGAGCTTACTAATAACATCAGTGCAATTGAATATATCCTTATGCTAATACATCAGCAGAAAAAAAATGCAATAAAAAATTGGCAGATCCCACGTATTGGGAATAGATGACATACGAAGTACGAATGAGGAAGGTTGATATGTCGCTTGAAAATCAGCGCAATGTTACGAGGTGGGCGTAAATTATGCGATACGTGACTTCCATGTCATGATTATAATGTTTGGACGTGTAATTTACCTTCGTCGTCTATTCACGTCACGTGATACCAATTTTGGTATACGTGGAGCAAGCAAAAGCGAGCGTGCTATGAGCTATGAGCGGGGTGTTGTCTTGTTCTTACATGACACGCATCTAATGATTATCGTGTTTGCACCAGTCACATACCTTCGTCATCCATTCACGTGACGTAATACCGAATTTTGTGTATTCGAAGCTAGTGAAACGGCCGCGAGTGCATCATGAGCGTAGCATGTAGCCATGTTGTTTTTACATGACATGCAAGTCATGATTTCCTCGTTAGAATCTGTCACTTGTGTTCGCCATGCAATCATGGCATACCATACCAGTTTTGCATTGTGTCATGTGAACGAAACCACCGCAGGAGCAGCAAGACCATGAAAGGTAAATCATGACATTCATGACATATATACATGTCATGATTTTCATGGTATCACTAGTCACTTATACTCGTTATGCAGACATGTTATGCCATACCGATTTTGGTATCGATACCATAATCTAAACGGCCAGGAGAGCTATAGGTCGTCGGACACACACACACACACACGCACACAGACAGACAGACAGACAGACAGACAGACAGACAGACAGACAGACAGACAGACAGACAGACAGACAGACAGACAGACAGACAGACAGACAGACAGACAGACAGACAGACAGACAGACAGACAGACAGACAGACAGACAGACAGACAGACAGACAGACAGACAGACAGACAGACAGATAGATAGATAGATAGATAGATAGATAGATAGATAGATAGATAGATAGATAGATAGATAGATAGATAGATAGATAGATAGATAGATAGATAGATAGATAGATAGATAGATAGATAGACAGATAGATAGATAGATAGATAGATAGATAGATAGATAGATAGATAGACTAGATAGATAGATAGATAGATAGATAGATAGATAGATAGATAGATAGATAGATAGATAGATAGATAGATAGATAGATAGATAGATAGATGATAGATAGATAGATAGATAGATAGATAGATAGATAGATAGATAGATAGATAGATAGATAGATAGATAGATAGATAGATAGATAGATAGATAGATAGATAGATAGATAGATAGATAGATAGATAGATAGATAGATACCCAATAATGCTTGTAGTACGTAAATAAATGGTTCGCATTTTAAAATGCAAAAGAGACGAAGAAATAGGGTAAAAAGAAGGAATGAAAGAGCAGAGGAGAAGAAAGAAGGCTGCCCAGCTCCACACTCCCTTCAGGCTTGGCAACACTATAGGGCGAAGCTGCCTTAATATTTTTTTGCTCTTGTTTTTCTTTTTTGCTCTTTCTTTTTTTATGAGGGGTTAGCACTGCGCGTGAAGTACTTAATAGTGTGCTTTCAAAATGCGAAACAAAGACAGGACACAAGGTCGGAACGAATACTTCGAACAAAGAAAAATTGAAGTAGGACTGATAGCTAGGCTAGGCGGTGATACATTATGGGCTTATTTGTGCCTCTTTTCTTCGTCCCGTTAGTGTGTGCGCTGGTACGGCGCATAAAAAAAATGCCAAAGAAGTGGAATTAGCATTCAAGGGAACGGTTACAAGTCCCTCGGAAATAAACAACACCCTGTTTCTTGAACACGAATAAACTTTTAAATGTAGTTTCTTCCTTTAAGAAACCACCCAGGGAGGATCCTAGATGTTTCGCGTTGTATTCACGTTGAGGGTGCATAAGGTTTATCCCCGAAAGCGTGAATGGATTTCTAAAGAAACACGTTTTCCATCTTGAAAGGTCGTTTCATCTCGCGATCCGCAACTTTAAGCAGACAACCCCTGCGTATAGCCAAAAATTAAACGCATGAAGTTTAATCAGAGACCACAGCACACCATGTTTCTCCATCATCATTCCGCTACCCCAATCGTCACGTCCACGCTGGCTGCACTCTGCTGGGAGTCAACGGCAGTGACGACACCGTGGCAAGCCTGGTTCAAGTACAACCTCTTGACGTACGAGTCAGCCTCAACTCGGGCTCAAACGCTACAACGGTGGTTTTTGCCGTGGTACACCTCGTCTCCGTAATGAGAAGGCGCAACGAGGCTGTAAATTCAAAATGAAACGAAAGCCGGGACGAGGCTCCGAGCACAGAGACGCATACAGAGACACACACACTGCCGCGCTGCGGCCGCTGACGCGGCATAAACACTTCACGGCGAGCGACAGCTCAGACTGGGGAGTCGGGCGCAAGCAGAGTGGCGAGAAAACGAGATCCTTTGGCGGCAATCACGCAGCGTTAGCCTCGGCCCCGCCTTCGCCGACAAAACCTGGCTGTTTCCTTGCTTACGCGGGCGCCGCCAAAGAGTGAGCCACGCTCACGACTTCTCCGCGGTTGCGAGAAGCGGTGGCAAGCCGTAAATTTCGCGGGGCGAATGCACGACGCCCGACCACCAGGGCTGCGCTGCGCGAGATTTACTGGCAGCGTCGCCAAACGAGCGTCTGCTTGCTAACGGATTTCTCTAGCTGATATGAAACTTAACTCCTGCTGTAGCGGTTGGGATAATGCCACCAAATGGGAAACAAAGCCAGTGGGGAGAAAAATATGAGAAGCAAAGGACACCGGATACTGACTGTGAACAACGTGAAACCCGTCTAGCTACTATTTTTTTTCCTCCTCTTTTGCGCTGGTACGTTTCGAAAAGATGAAACAGCACATTTTCTTCAGCCAAATGCACGCTGACGACGGGTGAAGGATCACTGTTATATGCGCCACGGAACGTGTACCGACTTGTTTCCGCGTTGTAAGCAATTCAGGTGCCGTTACACCGGGACTTCGGCACTTCTTCGTGGTAGTTGCGTGCAGCCCATATATGGCATATGCAAAGGAGGCGATGCAAGGGTGCGTGATTTTAAGCCAATAACAGCGTCTCTACGTCATCATTTGATGCATAATTATACTTTACTGTGAGTGCACTGACAAACGAAGCCTGGCGACGTTGTATACAGTATTCACAGAACCAGGGGCGTAGTCAAATATATTTCCGGGAGGGAGGGACATGGAGTGGGCGTATGTGTATGTTGGTACATATGCATGGGTTTATATGAGTGTGCGTATATATAGACATAACATGCCAAATTTCCCGTAGGTGTGTGTGCGTGCGCGCGCGTGTCCGCGTGTGTGTATGTGTGCGTGTGTGTGTGTGTGTGTGTGTGTGTGTGTGTGTGCGTGCGTGTGTGTGTGTGTGTGCGCGTGCGTGCGTGGTGTGTGTGTGTGTGTGTGTGTGTGTGTGTGTGTGTGTGTGTGTGTGTGTGTGTGTGTGTGTGTGTGTGCCCACGTGAGGGAGTGAGTCATTGAGTGAGCCCTCTAAGCGCCCCCCCCCCCCTTCCCGGCCATGCTCCTGCATGCGATGGGCTGTATTTGCTACGCGTGATTGGAATCAGAAGAAATTAACTAGGTTTGAGAGCTGAGGTTTTAACGAGCCGGATTCCCTGCAGAATGCCTTCCACTGCGACGGAACCACCGCGCTGCTTATCAAGGCGGCAAGGACTCCTTTGAAACCTGTAATATAGTCCGGCACGGCAAGAGCGAAAGAGCGGCGTGCTTGTGACCGCACGCACAGACGGTTTGTCGTGGCTGGCTTACGAGGATAAATGCGTTGGTCAAACAAACCGACAATCTGGTTGGGCTATGCGTTAACCATGGAACACGCTGTGTCGCGGCTTGCCTCCTGAATTACAGATCCAGATTGATTGTACCCGGACGGACACGAACAGGCGTCTGGAAAATGAAACATTGTCGCAGTCTCGAGACGGGAGGGATTCGGTACTGCCTTTGTTCCCTTCTTATTGCGTCCTTTGACTTAAGATAATAAAAGCATGTCATTTCTCATTGTTTTCTTTTCCTGCGTGTATTACCTTCAACGTCTGACGGCCCGTTGTTCCCGCTCTAGTCGAGGGAGTGGAGCCTGACCGCCGTCGGCAGTGGCCATGTCTTCCTGGGACACGCTGCAGCTGCGCATCTTCTGCTTGTTTGGTGAGGTCCAGTGTTCGTACACTCTATTACGCTATAGCTAGGCACCGGAAGCAACCATCGTTGGTCGATTTCGTAGTACTCAACTGTTCATTAAAACGAACAGTTTAATACTGCGCTACCGCTATAATGTAGCTGAAGTTATTTTATGTTCAAGCGGAGATAGTGGCGAATTTCGGGGTAAGCATGTAGCTTTCTTTCCAGGAGGGTTTAATGAAAACATAGTAGAAAAACAAGAGACTGGCACGACTCCTTTATTTTTTTTAAATCATCCCTTCCACCAATAGTGCATGAGAATCAAACTTCAATAAATCACAGCAAATATATGTGTGTATATATATATATATATATATATATATATATATATATATATATATATATATATATATATATATATTCATGCGTTTGAAGAAAAGACATGATGATTAACAGAATTCAGAAACAGAACCACTTTTTTTCTATTTCACGATATCCAGACACGATCATTCTGCTCCATTCATCCCTTGATATACCCTGTTTTGATTCAGCGCAAGCCAAGACGGTGATTTCGTTCATCAAACGTTCGGGCTGTGCGCACAGAGAAACTATATTCATCGAAAGCCACATGAACGAATTTTAATTTGTTTCTTAAAAGTATCAATGCGTGAAATTTTCTGATTTGCCCCGAAATTGTAGTTACTGCAGTCCAGAATTTTAGTGTTGCCACGGGAAATAATAGAATTCTCTTACTATTCAGCCATCGTGAACAATCAACGACGAAAAATGGCCGAGCGAATCGATTTGAGCGCTGAAAGAAAGCGTGACATACCGCAACCGACTTCAAAATGACTTTAAGATGCAAAAAAAAGGCCGGTTAACATCGAGCTACACTGAAGTCGAAGTATGTCCGCTTGGCGGTCGAGCAAGCCTCGCAACTCTGACACGAGAACTACGATTCCGGCTAAATTCGGAAATTTGCAACAGCCGAAACGACCGGAGAACAGTACACATTAAGTTTTTATGGCTGTAGACGCGCAACCAATTTTAGATAGCCTACACTGCCCAACCTGCAACGTGAGGTAGTCAAGCGAGAAACTCTTCTTGTAATCAAAAGAAAAGAACATCACCGGAGTGGTCGCTTAATGATTATGACCCAGCCACACACTTTGTACTTTGCGTGAGAATTAGTAAACATCACACCACAATTACTGAGTCAGTATATTACTCTAGCGGAAAGTTTTGTCGGAACAGTAAGGACTTTCAAATGAGAATGCGCATGGCCACTCAGCGTACTCGGATGAAGAAATTGCACACGCTGTCACTCAATTAAGAGTTTTAATGAAAAGACGACTATATAGATATATGACAGCGTGACAGCGTCAGAAAAAAAAATACAATTTGTACGAACCGCCTACAGCAGTCCACTTCATAAAATGCAGCCTGCACCACCCCACGCAGATTAGCCGTCGTGCTATCTGGCAGCATTTTCGGTAGTTACAGTCAACATATCGTGAGAGGTGGGTGGTGGTGGTGGGGGGGGGGGGGGGGGGGAGGCTCAATTTGATAGCGTTGTTTACCACCGGCTAACTTCGTTCCAACTTCGTGCAAATAAATTTGTTTTGCTA
The DNA here is from genome assembly GCA_013436015.1 of Rhipicephalus annulatus. Lineage (NCBI taxonomy): Eukaryota > Metazoa > Arthropoda > Arachnida > Ixodida > Ixodidae > Rhipicephalus > Rhipicephalus annulatus. Next base: position 24,370 of record WOVY01000983.1, read on the forward strand.
GTTTCTTCTCTCGCGGAAAAGTTTGCTCGATTAATAATAATCTCTGTGTTTCAGGATCTTTATTAAGAAAAACGTTTTAACTGAATATTTTCGTAAGAAAATATTTCAGCCAATTGCGATGCACGACACATCATTAGCGAAACCGGTTGACTAACGTGAAAACGCACTCACTAATAAGAAGCTTCCTCAATTCGGCTGCAGGTTCATATGTTATATTTTTGTTCGTAAAGTTATATTTGTCATACGTCTTCCGCCTTTTGCTAATCATATCTCGAGCATCAGCGCTAGCTAAAATTTTGCATTTCCTGTGAATTAAAAAATACTGCCGTATAGTTTTGTCTTCAGCGCTGTAACAATGAAGTGCGCTGAAACAAGAGACCATAGAAGTACCTATTTTCACAATGCACCGGGAGCATACTTTCTAGAGTCTCTCCTCATATACTGCTTCTTTCGTCCTACGTTTGCCCATAGTGTCCTCCGCAAATAGTAGGGGAGGGGACCGGTGTTCTGCCGCACCATCTCCCCTCCCCGCTCTCCCTGACCCATTATACTACTGAGGCTCTTACGTCCAGAAATCAGTGCATAGACTAGGTATAAACTATAATACATAAGGCATATGGGTGCCGCCATCATGGGCAGTTAAGCCGGTGTTTTCTTGTTCTCGTAAATTGCGACATGAACTTGGTATTGCGACGTCAAAAGGTATATGAAACGTCGTGTGCATCAACTCAGCCCTCTTCATGCATATGCGTCGACCGTAGCACTGTTCGTTTAGTTATTAAAGATGGAAAGCACAAAGGTTTACAGCCTCATATATGGCTGGCCATCCGTAAAATAGCCTATACGCGTACGCCGATTGTGAGGGCAAGGCGGCCACCTTTCCCCAATCACTTGGTGCGCATTCCACGTGAGCTGCGAACGTTCATTAGAACTTGGTTAACGTTCTTCTAACTTATTCGCTCTGTGAAATGTCATTCTGCGTGTTTACGTCTAAATATCTCGTGCTGTTTTTTTGTGCTTGTTTCCTTGATTTTGCTTTTCTTTACAGCCTTGATCGTGATGTCAAGGAGCAACGCTCCAGACCGCTGTCCCGGGAAGATCGTAAGTTATGACGCAGCCTGCTGATGTGATAGTGTACATGTGTTTGGATTTTTTTTTTCATAATACACAATGAACTTCAAGACACTAAACATCCAACTTAACCACTGTATACATATCATGAAAGTTCATCAAAACAAGACGAAGCTTACAGGGCATTTCACGTTGAACAGTAGTAGTTTGAAATAGCCGCCCTTCATAACCTGTTTACGTGGTCAAAGCGTTTCACCATACTCGCCCATTAAGGACACGTTAAGTGTGCTCCATTCGCGCTTACTTTCGTCCTTTCTGTCTTCTATATTGTTCTTTTGTACGAGTAGGCCGGTGATGGAACGCCAAGGCGCGTCGATCGGTCCGTATACATGATGCGATTTCTGATGAAGTTGGGGGGCTGTGAAAACACTTCGTTCATATTTTATGCCGTTCCGGGTGTGCTTGAGCCCACATGTAGAGGTGTACGCCTTTCGTCCTTCCAGTGCATAAACATCGTTCCGCATAGAATTGCAATGTTTCGCTTAAAGCTGTCAGGTGCGTCTGTCAACAGTGGAACAGTGGTCCTATGAGGCCCGCGGACTCATCACCAGTTGCGAATACCGTACACGGCTGTATTCGTTCCAAATATTTCTTTTTTTCTAATAAGTATGTTCAGAAGCCTTCAACCCGTTATGAACAGCCGTCAGCAGCAGATATAACTTAGCGGGATAGGCCACAAGAAGGGTTTGTCTTCTCTTCGAATGTTTTTGGCGCAAGATGTTAGTGTCCTGTGGTTACTGAAGGCCATGCTGCTCACGGCGAGATGGAACACTACACGGCGACTGTGGTTTAGAGAATTTCCCACACCCTAAACCGGAGACTGTTATACTTAGAGAAATACTGGTTCATTCAAAACAAACGAACTAAAGAACGAGTTCTGAACATTTTGGTCATAGCAAAGTAAATAAAACGTGCACTCCAAAACGCCGAAGATCGCTATGGCATCCAGCGAGGCCCCCTCCGGTTGCTTTTGATAAATTAACCGGACTAGACATAATTTTCTGTGAACAACATCCTAGAACCTTGGACATGTGCTTCGAGGGCACCGAATGCAATCAAAGTGTACCTTAATTACCTAAAGCGATTTATTTACCTACGTGTCACTGCTCGCGTATGGTAAACGTGCGTCTGCGCAAAGCCCACACTCTAGCGACACATGAGGGAAGCCCATCAGGAAAAAAAAAAGGCATATTTCCGGTGACTCGAGATGACAAGGAAAGGGTAACGAACTAAACACTTGCCTTTAATACATATATATATATATATATATATATATATATATAAATATATATATATATATATATAGATATATATATATATATATATATATATATATATATATATATATATATATATATATATATATATATATATATATATATATATATGCTCGGTAAGCTGATTGGTGAACAAAAGTAATTACATACCTACAAAACTATATAGCAGTACATGTTCCCTTGAAGATGCAGCGAAACTTCCGAGACTGTAGGAGCGACAAGCCTGGTGCCTCTTCCGGAGGTACAAAACCATACGGTGCTGATGCAGTTATTGGGCACGTTCACGTTGATTTAGTTACTCCTTCACAGTTAAAACAGCTCGATATTAAGATAGCCTTGCACTGGTACTTTCTTTCTTTCCCGTTACTCAGTATTTCAGGCAATGCTACATTGCCTGCGAGAAAGGCGCCGGCCGAGGCTACAACATCTACAACAAGAGGGACGGCTCGCCTTGCAAGGTACCTGTGTCGTTTTTTATGTGTGTGTGTGTGTGTGTGTGTGCGTGTGTGACTTGAGGCAAATACGAAGGGGAATCGTGGTTGCGAGCTCTTCCTTAAACTAAATAAAGAGAAAACTGCCTCCTATCGCAAGAATAATAATAGATAATTTCGGAAACAACAACTAAGAAACAGTTAGATATAAACAACATGCACTATATGTATATTTCAATTGTATTTGGCTTCATAACGTGCAACCCAAATAAAGGGAGGAAAACTGTTATATAAATGGCAGGCTGGTAACAGCCGCCGTTATATTGGCACAACTCCTTCCTACTCATCTCGCAAAAGAGATGGGAATGTTAAAATGAATATCGCAATAAAGATATGAAAGGGCGAAGCACTAAATGCATAGCAACTGTAATGTTGTACCGGCGATGACCGTACAACACGTACGAAACTAGCAAGCAGTCAGCTGCTGATCCCCTCTAAACATGCGGGACGCGGCGCGCGCGACCGCAGACGACTACATCCGGTCGGTCAAAGTAAACAAATTTGCTGCCAGATCTGCGCAGGCGTAACCTTCTTCCCTTTTTTCTGCCTCCTTGGCCGTGTACCTTTTGCGCTCTCTCAGAACGGCGTTCGTCGACCGAGCTCGCGCACTTTCAATCGCACATAACGGAGGAAGGGCAGGGTGATGGTATCAATTCGGCTTTTACATGGAACACGACGGCGACGGCAAAACGCGCCAGGATGGTTCATGTAATTGTCATCGCTGTAAAATAAACTTCAGCGAATTCACAAGCCTGCGGGTGTCTGGCGTAACTACTGACACAGGAAACGTGGTCAATTTGCGTTAATGATACTACAGTGCTTAGAAGTATATTCTAAAGGCAATATATAACGCCACTGTATAGCTGAAGCAGTTGTTGCCCGGTTTGAAAGCAAACATCGCGCAGAAGCTGGATGGAGCAAGTGTACACGTCACGTTGCGCTGTTCTATAGTTACTATGTGAAGAAATTACGTCAATAGCATAAAAGTCAAATCAACCCACATTGCTTTATGTGGCTTACAAATTTAAGAGAGCCCCTTGGTCCACAAATGGCGAGCCCCTCAGTCAATCATTTTGTCACGTGGCCAGGGCGACTTCACTCGAGAAGCGACTGGTGAGAAATGGTCGCTAACTTTCATGTAGGCCGAAAAGCTCTGGCTAGCTTTTTCAGTCGCGCTGCTGCAATAGCAAACCTCTGTAACGATCAGATGAGTAAGAACAGGAAGTCAGTTTATTTCGTGAGGCGCTGGAAGTGCCTGCAGACGCGATTTCGGTATGTGACCATTCCTAGTGAACATCGATCCGCTTTGGGCCGCTTTATGGTCACAAGTCACAAATGATCGTGTGACCGATGCTAGTCACAAATGATCGCGTGACCGATGCTAGTCACAAATGATCGTGTGACCGATGGAAGTCACAAATGATAATGGTTCCGTACATTGTTGTTGTTATTATTATTGTTATTGTTGTTATTATTGTTGTTGTTATTGTTGTTGATGATGATGATGATGGTGATGACGATGTTGTTGTTGATGATGATGATGATGGTGATGACGATGTTGATGATGATGATGGTGGTGGTGGTGATGACGATGTTGTTGTTGTTGTTGTTGTTGTCGTCGTCGTCGTCGTCGTCGTCGTCATCACACCACCCCTCTGGGGAAATAACGAGGCGTAAGCCGCAGGTAAATCATGGAAGGCGACTGTACGAATGACGCATTACCGGTTCTACACTGTTGCCTCCGAGAAAAGGTCGTCATCCAAATCAGAGATTGACTTGAAAGACACTAGAGGCAACTACTAAGTTTATGTTGATTGTTGAAATAACGGTCCGAAAACCACGTAGTGTTACTTTTGTGCCAAGGATGTGCTTATTTTGAAATGAAATCACGTTTTAGTGGTCTGCATCGCACTTCAAACCACGTGCCTCCAGCAGAATGTCTGGCGTTACTGTTGCCGTGTACAACGTTGCGCGGCTTCACTGCGTGGCCGCTGACACTAGTAGCAGCAGAACGAACGCAGCGGGGACCACAGCAGCAACAACTCCCATTGAACAATTTCCCTACGTTGGCTCCGAAATGGCAGACGTGTTTGGTTCAACTGGGCCCCGCCAGATGGCACAACCTGTCCAGTTCAACCTGGCGAAAATTGAACTCTTGAACCACTCGTGTCATCCCTCATTATGCCCTCATAGTGACATCCGGCGGTTCTTTTTTCCATGAATCAAACAGGAACGAACAAGCAGCATTTTATTACGTCTCTTGATGCACAGAAGGGTCTTTATTTAGTGCAGCTTGTTCGATTGCTAGTGATTAATTGTAGACTATAACTCTGACGTCACCGGGACCATTTTGCGAATGTTCTACTGCGATGCTTGTGTTCTCGTGTATTTGCATTAATTTCTCGATAAGTACCGCACTGCTGTTGACAATGTTGTCGTGTTAGACGTTGTCATACACTGAGCTTTCACTCTCACGTAAATTTTATTTGACTTTGCGTCCCTTTAAGCGCCTTGTGCACGGTCAGCAAGCACTGCTTTACGCACGAAGCGCGTTAATATTTCAGTAGGCACACCGCTCCTTCTGGTGTTTTCTTACGCAGACAATGTTTCTGAAGGACGGTGCCTGTCGCAGTGGGCGGTGTTCGACGGGCAGCGGCGTCCCCGCCAAGATATACGAAGACTTTTCCGTGGCCAAGGCGTGACGACGAGCTGCAGCACCCTTTTCTACGAGCTCAATGCTGCAATAAAGTGGAGTGATAGAAACCCTGCTTATGCAAACTTATCTCAGACTCGTTCTTGTCTGCACGCGGTGTGTGACAGTTTCAAACACGGTTGCCGAAGATAGGTTGGGCAATCGCGTAACGCAGCCACAACATGAGGCAGGGAACAACATAATGCGGAATTTCACTGCAGAAGCTTACCGCCCGTGTATTAGCCGTTGTAGGAGCATGCAAGCGCAATGTGTTTACATGCCTTGTTTTGCCGATCGTTGCTAAAAACATCGACGCCGCTATGCTTAAAGCATAGTGTCACTCGTTCATAGGTCGGAAAAAATTGTGGAGTTCACTCAAGTTCACTCATGAAATATACCTTGCGCTTACAGCTCTGTCTGATTCAGACTCGCCAAAACTTTCCCGAGCCGGACTTACTCCAGCTCACAATCGCGAAACTTATTTTTTTTTTCAACCGAACTCACTCGGACTCAATCTCACCAAAATATTACTCACCCGGACAAACACTCGGACTCACGGCTCGATCTGAGTCTGAGTGAGCTCGAGTGAGTCGGCTCAAGAGCCCGTTAGCCGAGAATTAGCTTGTTCGACCATGATGTCAATGCTTCCTAACACCTATATCCCACGTAATCGGTGCTATTGTTGACGCTGTTTGATATATAGTACATTTGAATACAAGTTATGACTAATTGCTATTGAGTAAGAACTTTTTTTTCATGAAAGAGAGGACAACATAACTTATATTTACCAAGAACTTCCTTGGAAGAGTTGGCAGGAGAGTCAAGGCACCCTCCCCCCTTCACCCTCCTGTCATACACGCCTCTGGTCAAAGATATAGAAATGCTTTATGTATGGTACCGCTTTGGAATACGTGTGAGTAGACGTCAGAATACTCGCGAATACAGGTAAGACTAATAGTAATGCTGAAGATAAGTAGATAGGCAGCTCGTTGTAGTATCATTCACTGAACATAGATAGCTTTAAGGCGGTAAAGTCGTATAATATATCGAGGCGCCCAGCACGCGTTCGCGCACGATTTGTAGTCTCGTGATCATCAACATCCGGTCTACAAAGCCCTGCAAGCGACTAAGGTCATGGCCATGATTTCTTATAGTACAGGCCAAGTCCTGTACTATAAGAAACCACGCCGTCTGGCGCACGGAGGAAGACGGACAGCTTGCGCTACTTTACTAGTGAAATAAGTGTAATTTTATCCTCCTTATCCATATAAGACCGGCCGGGAACGAGGAGACGAAGGAAAACGCTTATCACGCAGCAAATTCTCCAATCATCGCGTCTTTGGTCGTTAAAACGGTGGTGGCAAGACACGCAGGCGCATCGGGCCAGGCAATTTCGGTTAGATATTTCTCGCAAGATTACGCGAAGTTAAAGCAGCGAAAAGCGTTCGTGTTTAATTCGTTAAAGCGCTTCAGCATTGAAGAAACGTGGTGTTGGACTTTCCCTGCAGGCAATTGAACCGGAGGGACCCGGCGACCAAGTCTGAGCAGCGTCCTTGTGTACAAGCTTGAAATGGCACTGCTCAGAAGAAATAAGAAAAATCCACGACCTTCCCTCGTAATTTTTAACGATAGCTACTTCCCAACGTATACAGAAGCTCTCGTGACCTTCTAGCGTGCGCGGGCGGACGCAATATCGTGTTTTTCCGCCGAGAAAAGGAAGAAGTTGTGGCCCATTTTTCACTCCTTTCATTTGGGCTACGAGCGCCAAGAAATTTTTTTTCTGTGAAGACGAGTTAGAAGTTTTAGGGACGGACAAAAGTTAATAAAGTTGTCTGACAGGCACTGAAATAAATGCCTCCAGCTACCAGGTGACTTTTGACTGGAGGAGATCACGTTGCCGCCTGAGGATATATTCAGGGGGCTCTTTTCGGGCCTCTTGCAGCGTCTTCTAAGAAATTTGTAGTGTCTTGAATGAATGAATGAATGAATGAATGAATGAATGAATGAATGAATGAATGAATGAATGAATGAATGAATGAATGAATGCGCATATACAGAGGTAGGTTGAAAGCATGTAATGCTATGCTGCTGCGTATACTTTTCGGCTACTTGCGCGGGCATAAACAATCACAACTGTTGGCGTTAAAGGACAAAAAAAATTCGGCAGATCCCACGTACTTGGGAATCAACTTTATGCAAACCACGCGGAGGGAAGGTGACCGTGTTGCACTTTTTTTTAGCGACGCGTCATGAAATAACGCTAAATATATGTACAAATGTTGCACGCAGAGACATATGTTGAAGAGTTGCAGATGTTTATATAACCAGTTTTCCACTTGCACAACGATGTCAGCTGGAAATGTGTTTCAGCAGCACCAGAAGCTGATATGAAGCGCTGATGCTCGTGAAGATGCTGGCCCTTGACACTGCTACCAAATCAATTTCAGCACATGGAACACAGTCACAGTGAAAGCTAGAAGACCGGCCTTTCAGAGCCTTTTCTGAACACTCATTGGGTAAATACTGCAAGCACACATGCTTGACACCCACTAGGTCATCATTATTAAATTTATTTGGGTAGTAGGCCGGCATTCGCTATGCTATTTTTCGCCATTCTTTTGAGAAGCGTGGCATCCGCTAAATACTTGCAAGGAATTTCATGCCAATTGTTCATGCAGTGGATGACGACGATGAGGAATTGTGGCTGAAGTGGGCATTTTCCAAAGTTAATGTGGGAACAAGAACAAGCTTTTGTAATGGGTTGGAGCATTGGATGACCCACTCGTTACGCTATCACATTGTGGGACGAATGATTGTTCTTTCGCCGTTTTAAAACGCTCTATAAGTCGTATTAACGCAATTGCTTTCCCGACATGAAGCCTATGTAAGGCAAGTTTCCCAACAAGTCACAAGCACCGGCTAGCTCAGTGGTTTGAAGGAATGTCTGCAAAAACGGATCTTGCTGATCTCGTAGACAGAGAAACCTTGATACAACCTGCCTCAAAAATAAGTATGGCAAGGCTAAACTGCCTCTTTTTAGTCTTAAGAAGAGGTTGTTGCGGCTTGTTCGTTCGTACTGGGATTGCCACACAAAAACACCAAGAAGCCTATGAATCCTCCGAATGTTGATTCTGAAACACGACAGTACTTGCATGCAGCAAGTAAACCAGCCGCGATACTAAGAAGAGTTGCATATTGTCGCGCGAGCGAAGACGGACAGATCGCGCCCCCCCCCCCCCCTTCCTATTTTTGGGTCAGAACAGATAGCCCTTTGGTTTTCTCGGCCCACACATCGTTGTTCATGTATTGGTCAAGCGTAACATCGAGGTATGTATTAGCCGTGCTTGACCATATAATCCATTCATACACCGCTGGGAACGCTTTCCAGTTTCCATGCCACAGCCCAACACACCTGTCTATGTTTACAATGCAACTAGAGGCATCGTAAAACCTACGTACAATGCTCATGGAGGTGGGTATGCTCTCCTGATTGGTACAAAATATTATTGCAACATCATCAGCTAATGCCAATATCTTCACCTCACACGTGCCCAAGTGAAAACCTCGTATATTTGAATTTTTCGGTATTCGATTTTTAGCAATAGAACCTGGTTTACTAAAATATGATATGGTCTTTCTCCTTGGTAAAGCCGCATGTCAGTCAGACATTTGTTATTGAAACGCGGGGTCAGTACGTATTTATTTTATTGAACATATGTGCAAGTTGCGAGACGATTTTGCAAAACTTTGCTACAAGATGAACTGCTAAATGTTATGGATGAATTATGTCATTTGAAACCATTTTAAGTATGTGTGGCAAATGGCTCACCTGCATTGAAGCCATGGCATTGAGCTAGAAGCTTAGTTGGAGTGTGTCTGCTGTTATTTGAATGTTACATACTGCAATAAAGAAAACAAACTGGCGTAGCTCAGTGGTAAATTACTGGGCAGGCACCCAGCGGATCCGGGCTCGAGCCCCACTGTATCACTGGTACTAAGTTTGTTTGTTTTTTTATACTTCACGCGATGTGGTTACGGACAACGGCGGCGGCGGCGGCGGACAACTGCGCGTGACCCGAGTTGTGATCTCATAACTGCTTTCGCTATAATATTACTGGTCGTCCAGATGCCTCATTTTGTTCGAGTTCCGGGATGGTCTCGTCTGGATGCCTGAATCTCCTCGTTAGATTATTACACTAACAGCGGCACTCTCTTTTGGCTCAAGGTCACTTGAAGGTTGCTGAACATGAAAGCAAAAAAAGCTCTGCATAAGTATTTTAAAACTCGAGCAGAAACCCCGCATTGTGGAAGTTGATTTCCTGCGAAGCAGCCACTTGGTAACTGCCTACGCCATTTTTTCTGCTTTTTTTTCTTTGAGAGAGAACGTCCTCCATGATGCACCCACATAAAGAATGGTATTCTAGTTTTGCAGCCAACACTGAACATATTATAGTATATGCAGCTTGAATCGCCAAGACGTACTGCAGAGAGGGCTCACGAAGTTCAGCTTGTCTGCTTCGTGCCGTGCCCTAGCGTCGTAAGTGAAAAACTTTTCCCCCTTTGAGCTAGCTGCTTGAGACAAGCCCGCAAGGAACCTCGAATAGAATACGACGAAAAAAAGAAACAGTGGTGCAGACGTCCAGCCAGCCAATGAACGAACCACTGATCAACACATAAAATGCAATTAGCGTGAATGTCAAAGTAATTAAATAACTATCAAGGCCACGGCATCGAATCCAAGCCTCGCGGCGACAACTTCTACAGAGGCGAAAATGATAGAAGCACATGTGCTTAGATATAGCTGCACTTCAAAAAACCCTAGGAGGCGGAAATTTATGTAGCCTTTCACTAAGGCGCCTCTTATGATTATAATGTGGTGTTGGGTAGTTAAACTCTTGAAATTATTCTTGATAATTTAATGAGTGTCTCGTAGCCTGTTCTCTCTTTAACATTAGTTAAATAGACTGTCATTGATTTTTTCGTTGTAGTAGTCGACTACAGGTGTAGTTTTTTTTTTTACGTGACAACATTAAGTGGCCTGTGTCGCAAAAATGTTGCTGTCGTTGACACTCATGTAAATGAGTGACAACACGTGTGTATAGTATATACAATGTTTAATTGGTGAGCAAAAACATTTTCGAAAATAAAAAGAAAGTTCCTAAATCGTGTGTTATGTTTAGTTCTGCATTCCATCTTGCCTTCATGATTACTGCTATATAGTACGTAAAATGTAAGGATGCAGTGGTTCTTCAATGGGATCTAGCCTGAAATGGACAAAGACGAGGTCTTCGAATAACGCGTTCGATGCTCTAACCACTGCCTATGCACGTTTTCCTGGTGGCGGTAGGCTGTTTGCAGTCATACGAAATGCATCGTATATAGCATATCAAGACGTCATATACTGCACAAGACAATCGTTGTCCGTAATGTCAACGTTGAAGCATCCGACAAGTGTATACGCAACGGTTGTTCTTGTACTTGGTTTCGTAATCGCGCATGGCTAAATCAATGTACTTTTTTACGTTGCTTCGTGAGAAATTTCGGGCCAAGTACAATCATGACGACGGTTCCGTGGAATAGCTTTATTGCAGCGTGTTCACCGTCGGGAGATTGGCTCGTTATTCGTAGCTCGAGATTCACCGTGGTCTCTGGGGATTTCACGTATACATCCCAACACCATTCGCCGGACGTTCTGCTTCTTCTGTGTAGACGACGGAGACGAATCGTTTGAATTGCTTTCTCGTGAGTGCATTTTCGCGTTCCACGTTTCAGTGGAGCGAAGGACGCCTGCTTTCGTTGGCATGGGATTTCGCTCGACGTCGCCTGCATGGGCGTTGCCTTTCGTGGGCGAGAGCGCGTTAACGTTCTTTTTCATGCATGGCAGGAAGAGTATGTGTGGTCTAGAACGCGCTTATTTCCCACATCACCAAGTGCACATAATCATCATCATCGTTATCATCATCATCATCATCCCAACTACGCCCACGGCAGGGCAAAGGCCTCTCCCGTGTTCCGCCATTCAACCTGGCTCTATGCTTTCTGCAGACTTTTTAATCTCATCTGCCTACCTCATTTTCTGTCTCCCTCTCACGCGTTTGCCTTCTTTTCGAATACAGTCAATAACCCTTAATGAACAGCGCCAATTACCCTTAATGTCCTGTCTACACGCTACGTGGATATCCTGGTTGAAATCAAGAAGAAAGTACACATAATACCTTACGGGTGTGTAGCGGGTACCTCTATTATCAGCAGAATGACGAATGGCATAGGTGCATAGCCTTAAGCTTCCCTACTTCAAAAGTTATGGTGGGTGATAGTGCGTACCTTCCATGCGCTGTGCCCTGATGGACACATGGGCCTACAACGGACAAACCGATACCCTAAGGTGCACTTCACCCCTAAAACGCATTATCCTTGGCTTCATTCCCAGCATAGGCGTGACCATTCTTGCATGTCTCCTTGTGGCCGTGTAAGCTTCGGTGCGTACAGTGAAGCAACCACCAACAGTCAACGGCCCTTTTTAACAGCGGAGCTCTTTGAGCAAAAAGTTTTTTATGTTTGAGGCTGGCAGGCGTCTCCGCGCGTCACCCAGCAACCATTTGGAACACGTGCACTTGGCTTCGCAACGCCGGCCTAGTTATGCTAAGGCACGCAAAGCCAAGAAGGGAGCGCAGTATTGATTAGCATGGGGATGGGGAAGGGATAGTGAGGAGGATGTAAGAGTAGGAAAGGGTAAATCTTAGCATAGCTTTATGTAGTATATAGTATAGTAAGGAGCCAGAAAAGAAAGAGCGAGAGTGAGAGCGGGGAGGGGAGAGTGTGAACTATAGCATAGTATTGAATATTGTTGTATATCAAGAGGGGAAAAGGACAGTGAGCGTGAGGAGTAAGAGAAGGCCACTGGCTCCACTGTTTGCTCATTCTTCGCACTACTACAATGCGCAGCTGCTGCAACGTTTTTTCTTTTCTGCGCTGAATGACCAAAAAATAATGCAGCTTTCTCAGATAATTTAGGTATGTGTCTTCGTGAATTGTCTTTCAACGTTAATTTTTCACATTATACTAGCTGTCGATCCTGAGCCTCACACAAACCAAACATTTATTCGTAAAAGCCGACATAGCTGTGGCTCGAAGCGTTTCCGGTTTCGTTATACAAATAATAAATGCCACTGAAGTGGATAATGACCTACCGATGTTCGTGTTTAGCTCGCTACAACCAATAATTCACTATTCCAGTCAATGTTATAGCTATGTTCAACTAGATAGCTTGTATTTCACAAATTTGTCCACAATGCAAAGTAACATATGTCCTTTGAGAATGTCTTCATGCATGTGCATGGAAAACCTAAAACCTAAAATGAATATACCGGATAACGACTCGAATCCTACCAAGTACAACGGGAGTCAACGCCTTACTCTTGTGAGCATGTTTAGGATGAGCAAGTCAAAGTTGTTGGCCGAGCTAAATAAAAACAAAAAAAACAAAAAATTAGGCGAAGCTTGCCCTAAGCTACGTAAGGCTTGACCCAGTAAAACTGGGAATTCGGAAGACTAATGTGGTTGCATCTATAGGTTGTTCGTAGGCCTTAACTAGGTGATGCAGATTGTTTCTAGATTGTTTTTTGTGTAAGTGTTAGGCTTTAGAGAGGTGATGTTAGGTTTTGCTTCTACGTTTATTCTCAGCGCAGAGAGGTTCGGCTAAAGCATAGGCAGTCACGGACACGACCCGGACTTCCGAATTGCAGGGGCAAACACTCGCGCTGAAACCAAGCGTCCACACCACTCGCAGATCTACGGGCACGTAAATCATTGGCGTAGGCCTTCAGTCTCTTTGCGGTCTACTCGAAGTCTCTGTTGTCTATCCCGTTACCTAGTATTCTCTCGTACGAACTTGGGGTCTTCGGTTCGCCACCATCGTTTTGCAGCCATTTGTTTGTTTTTTGTTTTAAGGACGAAGCTCCGTAGGGTGCGGATCTGTCCATCCTCCGATGGTGTATGTAGCCACATACCCAAAAGAGCGGCTTTGGAATGTCCGCTGGATGGTGGCACTTGTATATGATGAATACATGATGAAAATATGTCAGATGGCTGTACTTGGAGTGTTCACTAGGTAGACGGATGGACGGACGGACATACAGATAGATAGACGGACTGACGGATGCACAGACATACAGAGGGGCGGACGCACGGATGGACGGATGGACAGATGGGAGGACGACCATATAGATGGACGCACGGAGGGACGCACGGAAGGTCGGGGCACCGACGGTCACACGGATGAACGGACACATGGACGGACGCACGGAGGGACGCATGGACGGACGGGAGCAAGAACGAATGGGTGGACCAAAGCATGGACGGATTGACGAATGCTTCGCCCCCCCCCCCCCCATCATCATTCACTGCGTGGGTATGCTGTGATTTTTTTGTTGTTGCCTGTCAACTCTGACTCATACCCATTCTGTGGGATTGGCCAAGAAAACTTGTTGTAGCTTGTTTATGATAACTACACTAATAATTGTCACCTTATTTTACTAAAATGTACGATGAAAGAAGAAAACAAATGACAAATTATATTTTAAAGATAAAGAAAGTGAAATAACAAAATAAACATGAATAAATAAAAGGAAAAGAGTGCTAACACCATATCGAAAGTCGCAACCATTTGCTGTTGTCTTCCTTATTTTTAGTGGAACAATGTTGAGTAGTGGTACTCAGTTTCTGTGCCACTTACCCGTTTGTGCTGGTTACAGCTTTCGCGTAGGCCACACAACACATACCCAGGCCACGCAAATTACAGCTAGCTTAGACGGCTTCGCTGCTGAAAAATTCTTATCTTGGGCAGTGGGATAACTTAAATTTGTGAAAAGCAGGCCTCATGGAATTTAAGTAGTGCGTCAATTCGACATTTGGAAAGCTGTTTCTCAGGCATTTGTCAAAATGGTTGATTGGGAGAGTTGGTGATTCACGAGTGTTTGAAGTAATAACGCGATACATAGACGCGAACTGGATAGACAGTGCAAAGTGTTTACTACCAACTGAAATTTTATCAGGGAAGCTGTGACATATACACTGACAGATGAAACATTTCGTAAGCACATGCGATAAGACCAAATCGTGAACCCAAATAGCAAAGCCGATAAAATATATATGTATATGAGCCCATGTTGAAGAATTGGAGGGTGGCAATATTCTTGGTTGAGCCAACTGTAAATCTCGCGGTGGGTCACATTTGAGAGTGGGTCAAATGAAAATTTTGGAGAAGTAAGGCGAGAGCCTTTTTAGTGTTTCGTCAAACTCGAAAATTGCGTCGGCAGCGACTGCGTGCCGCAGTGTCGACGTCAACGCGAGTGATGCAAAAAATCCCCATCACGTGATAACTTCATACACGGCCAAAATTTGTAACGTCATCACACGGCGTCATGACGTCATCGAATGACTGTTTATTCAAGGCAGTACCAATCACGGAGGCCGTGCAAAACCAGGTAAGGTGCCGAAAGCTTGCAATGCCTCCGATCTCGCAGGCTGTGTGAAACATAATTAGGTGCGAAGCTTTCGGAGGGTGGCGGGGGAGGATCAATACATGGATTGAAATGACAAAACAAGTTGGCTCGCGCCTTCGAACCGTTTTAGGCAAGAACCTAAACTAAGGGACCTTGTGAACGTTAAAGGGCAGCGTTTAGGGGCAGCCTAACTTAAAATTTGGGAGGTGGGCTAAATTTGAGGTGGTGCCAGCAGTGAATTTGGCGGTGCGCAGAAATTTGGGGGTGGGCCAAGTGGTGAGTTTAGGAATGGCTGAAGTGGAAATTCGGAGCTAAGCCATGAAGAGAGGCTCAAGTGCGCGCACCATGTTGCACCACGCACGTCATCGATACACACCACCGCGTGGGAGCACCCCCATGAATAGTGCAGTAATTGCTTACGGGTATCTATTCAACACATATGGAGGTTCTGCCATTCTATTTCCGCCCGGAGCTTGTTCGCTAAGCGTGTTGTAGGTGTGACCGAAAAAATATATAATAAATTAAGGCAGCTCCACTTCAGAGGTGCCAAACCTGAAGTTCACTGGCAGGCGGTATAATCACGGAGTAATCAGTGGTGCTGTTACAGTGTACTATAGTGCTGTATAAGATCCGGCTCGAGGTCGGAGTTCCAGCGTATGGTTGATTTGGTGGGTAAGCAATGTTGCTGTTACAACGTACTGTAGTGCTGTCCATGGTGCGACGAAAGAGGCTAGTTGGTTCATGTTGGTTCGACGGTGCACCTGCGGTAGAGAGACGCTATCCAAGGGCAGGCTACGAATAACCGTTCTTTTTAAACACTCCTGTGTTCTCTGTAGTCTGTCCTTACTATAGCGTCTCTCCCACCGAAAGCGCCTCCCAAGCTAGTGATTCAGTCGGTGTGTTCTGCACTGTACGGTATAAAAGGCAGCGTAAATCATCAGAACGACATCCACCAACGTTTGATAATTAAACATCACTCCTCATACAGACTCTCTTTCTTACACACACACACACACACACACACACACACACACACACACTTCACCAGTGCGTGATGGAGCGCTCCAAGTTTTCTAAAAAGAATGTCCAACTTTGTTTAGCCAGCCCATGCGGCTTCAAAAGGTACCACCGTTATATAACTCGACGAACCTGTGACGTGCTCCCGCCTTAAATTTCGTTTGCAAGTGCCGAGGCGGCGTCAGATATTTTTATACCCGCGCTTACACTGCAGTACGGCGAATTTTCGCAATTGTAAAATCGTGCGCATATAATTCAGAGTAATAGCAAAACGCTAAATATTAATTAACACTCCGCCTCTCCCCGAAGCCTTCCCACTGTTCTCCTTCAACGTACCTACCAAGTCGCAAAGCCAGACCTAAAAAATGTACAGCTGACTTAACTGCAAATATGAAATATCTGTTTGTCCTCCGTGGAACGTGCGGTACACATGCAGCGACTTCCAAATTGCATGCTCATATTATGACTAGGAGCTTGCAGCTCGCGTAATTGTTTGCGGCGCTTGTTTCTCACGAGGACAACAAGTACAGCACGCGCGCGAACAAGCGCGAAAGAAAGGCAAATTTAGAAGAGCGTGGGTGATTCACGATTACTGAAGGTGACCGCAAAAACACGCCGAGGCAAACGAGAAATCCAGCATCGTTTCGCCTTGTCTCTTTTCGAGCCCCGCTCGTTTCTTTGCGGTTACTTTTCCTTAACCGAAAAGGCAAAGCGTGACCGGAACGCGACGTCTAATTAAAGCCTGAAACACAGTGTCATGAAAACGAGAAATTAGTGGCGGGTCGTTGGTGTGGTGCGGGAGGGAATGCAGGGAAAGTTGAGAAGAAAACGAAGTTTATGAAAGAAATACACACAAAGAAACAAACTAAAGCGTGAGAAATAAAAAAAAAAGCCTGGGGTTGATAGCACCGCAGGACTTGACTCTGGGAGTGTGATCGGTGCGCACGCAATTTTCTCCCCAGCGTAACCGTATAAATTACTTTTATACGTAACGATGGTGAGAGCTGCTCCTGCCATCTCACTCATTTCAACCCCCGACTGGTGGCGGTGGCAGTGGTTAGAAGAGGGAAAAGGCGTTTAATTTCTGCAGCCTGGTATGGGAGCACGGCGCAGCGCCTATACCTCGATTGCCCGGGGTGCGAGCGGGCGAAGGTATGAGTGAAAGCGGTACTATATTCGTCTCGCAGCACTGGTGGGTGAGAGAGCGTAACGAGGGTGAAGGTAGGGCGAATAGCCAAATAGAATATTATTTTTAAGAAAAAAAATAACAAGGGCCCGCGTGCAAGAGAACACGTGGTCCTGGAGAAGGAGGATGCGTAGATGAATCAAGCAAAAGACATAATAGAAAGAGACAGATAGAGAAAGAAAGAGAGACCGAGAAAGAGAGAGATAGAGGAGGGGAGGCGAACGTTAAGAGAGACGGCAAGACGCGCAGAAGTTGGCGTATACGCACGCTTACACA
The DNA here is from genome assembly GCA_013436015.1 of Rhipicephalus annulatus. NCBI lineage: Eukaryota > Metazoa > Arthropoda > Arachnida > Ixodida > Ixodidae > Rhipicephalus > Rhipicephalus annulatus. The sequence continues at coordinate 41,943 of WOVY01000983.1, forward strand.
GGCTCGCGTTTGAAGCCAGCCACTCGAGAAGCCAGTGTGTGTGGGCATGCCCAGAAATGACACGTGCGGGATAAAAAACCGTGACGCCGGAGCGCGTAGCAATTACGCCGGCTGTTGGTGGAGACCTATAGAACGTCCCTTCCTTAGCGTTTCGTCTATTTAATTTTTTTTTTCGCTACACCGAGAAAGATCTGCTCGCGGTTCTTGGTCCTGCTGCTGCTCACTCGACGATGCTGCCGCGGTGGAAGCAAGCGGAAGAAACACGCGCCGCTTTCAGGATGTCTTGCCTCAAGTCGCTCGGCGTCGTACTGGCGCTCCAGGTAGCCGCAGGTGAGCAGCGCCGGGTTTGATAATACCTCCCTGGACGACCGCGATCTTTTTCTCTCATTTTAGGATAGTTATCGGTAACTGACGACGATTTGAGTGTCTCTCGTTTAACCCTTTGAGGGGCGGCGTTTTCTCGAAAAATGCGCCTGGAAAATGCGTACTATTTATGGTTGAATTTTGTCGTTGAGTGTCGTCGTTGAGTTTCTTTTTTTTTTTCTCTCAAATGAATCTATTTCAGGAAGAAAAGTGTCTCAAATGCCTTTTTTTTTTGGTGGCCGTGAAGTGGCAGAAAAAAAAATCACGTTGTTACATACACATAGTTTATTCGTGAGTAGCAGCAAGATACGTTCTGAAGAAAAACCACATACAACCATTTAAAAACTATGCATTGAAATAGACGTGAGAAGTTCACAGACGTGCAAAAAATATAGAGAGGTTTTTAGTAAGCTACGGAAACACGTTACGAAAATACGACACGGTTCTTTTTCGTATGCGCGTATAATGTTCGTGCATGCGCACCCGTCAGCCGATTCCGTACTGCCGCCTTTCCGCAACGTGTTTCCGTAGCTTGCTGAAAACCTCTAATTTGCGCACAAAGTGGCGTTAAGCGTAAACACCAGGGGAAAAAAGCCAGTTTTAATACAGTCGGCATCGTCTCCCCGCGCAAGATGTCACTCACTCATCAACAACTGAGTCTTAACTGGTAAGTAATTTCTTGTATGGCGGACTGACATTGATACAGATTCTGATTAAACGGTTGAGCGGTGATTTGGAGGAATCACCGCTAGGCTCACTTGCGGCAGAGAAACTGGCATGCTCTATACCGTAGCGAAAGCAAACTGCGCGGATGAGTGCGCCGAAGAGAACTGTGTAATTGTGAGTGCGTCCAGAAAGCGAGACCAAGTCTGAAACATGTGATAATCCTTCACCTTATCACCAACCAGACGAAAGCAGTTTTACAGCGAAAGCTGTCACGAGATCACAACTAAAGTCACGCGCAGCGCCGTAGTTGTCCGCCGCCGCCGGTGCCCGTAACCACATCGCACAAAATTAGAAAAAAAAAACTATCACCAATGGCACAGCGGAGCTCTAACCCGGGTCCGCTGGGTGCCAGGCCAGTATTCTACCACTGAGCTTGCATTAGACAGGCTTGCATTATGCAGGCTTGATGTCGGGAAAGCAATCGCGTTAATGCGACTTAAAAGCGTTTTAAAACAGCGAAAGAACAACCATCGCACATGGCGAATATCGTAACGAGTGGATCGTCCAATGCTCCAACTCATTACAAACGTTTCTTCTTGTTCACCTTTAACTGGGGCGCATACCCACTTCAGCCATAATACCTCATCGTCGTCAGCCACTGCATGAACAACTGGCACAAAATCCCTTGCGAGTGTTTAGCGGATACCACCCTCCTCAGAAAAATGACGCAAAATAGCATAGCGAATGTCAGTTTACTACCCCAAAAATTTTTTTATTAAGGCCGTAGTGGGTATCAAGCAAGTGTGCTTGCAGCAGTTACCCAATGAGTGTTTAGAAAAGGCTCTGAAAGGCCGCTCTTATAGCTTTCGCTGTGACTGTGCTGCGCCTTCCGTGCAGGCCTGGTGTTTTGTTTGTGAGTTTTTGAAACAGGACACGCAACCACAGTGGCATATTTTTGTGTCAGTGAGCACTTGTACGTAAATTGGCGTAATCGCACTCCGGGAAGCAACAAACGAGAGAATAAAAAATACGTCACCTTTTGAAAGATTCTAAGCCGAAAAGCGATTAATTTTGTGGTCGCAATGAACCAGTCAAAGAACGAAACCGAAACTATAGTCGGCGCACCGCTGTAGTAAAGCATAAATTAAAAGCCCTGGAGGGACATCGTCACCAAAATAAAATACCTCATGTTCGAGCAGTGTGGAAGCACATGCCAAAGATGAGAAATTATCGAGAAAAAAATATGACAGCATATTCACAGAGTGAATGATAATGAGCGGGGCGAAGCGTCCATTCGTCCGTTCGTCCGTCACTGTCTGACTGACTGTCTGGTTAGGATGTGCTGGCTTCGCCGGAGATATGGACTGCCCTAGACCATAAAGGAGCTTTCGCCCCTAAAGAGGCGCCCATTTCAAACATACAGGTCATGGCGTACATGAACGTAACGGACCATCTTGTGGCTGTTTGCGGAAGACGTGCTATCGTGAGCAATACGAAATTGAACACGCGAGTGCGTGGAAAATAGCTCCCAAACCGAGATAACCCGATACGTGTATGGTGCTGCTGAAACAGGAGGGGAAGGAATGCGCTATTTCGCCGACTGTTGATTATTCTTACACCATGGTTGGCACTTCCACATGCTGTGAAACGGAAAGTGATCGCGGGCCATCGGCCACTGGTAATTCATGACACGAAAAGAAAATGCACCAGAAATAAACCAAGTGAAAGATGCGTATTAAAATGTTTAGAAAATGCCCCGCCGCGGTGGTCTAGTGGGTAAGGTACTCGGCTGCTGACCCGCAGGTCGCGGGATCGAATGCCAGCTGCATTTCCGATGGAGGCGGAAATGTTGTAGGCCCGTGTGCTCAGATTTTGGTGCACGTTAAGGAACCCCAGGTGGTGGAAATTTCCGGAGCCCTCCACTACGGCGTCTCTCATAATCATATGGTGGTTTTGGGACGTTAAATCCCACATATCAATCATCAATCAAAATGCTCAGAAAATACCATTTTTGTGTAGAAGCATGCATGGCCTGTGCATCACAGCTCGTAGCTGCACAGTCTGATTGGCCATTCATCGATTGTGGCAGTGCGCGTTGATGTGAGCTCGTATAACCGCTGGCAGACTCTGTCACGCTATAACGTACATTATTCACCAATGATATCGGTGGTAGTGGTTCCTGAAGAAGGAAAAGGGCACCTAATTTTTGTCTGCCATAATGTGACACGGTGCAGTGCGGGGGGTGTCAGCGAGAGGAAGCGTGGCGGCTTTTCAATTTCTTTCCGACAGTCGCCACTGCGAATCAGCTGATGAAGGGTTCCAGGCTGTTCAACGCGCGCTCAAGTGTTCGAGCTCATGTAGCTCATGATAGTATAGACGTACGTTTTTGTCCCTCAGATGGTGAATTAAAAGAAGGATGTTTTCATGTGATGTACGACATACCCATCCAGTTCCCAAACAATTGTTTAAGATTCTTCTTCAGTCCAATTTAGCGTAAATGAGAACCAGAGAACGCGCAAAGCATCTAGATTGATCCTGTTACAGTATCGAAATCAGGATCCGTGCCCCGAACCGATCCCATTGGGCGACAAGTCTCGCATCGCGCGGTATAGAATCCCTGGTGGCCAATTACGGGTGCTCTGCTTGCCGGCCTCCCTTCAACCAGCCGCTCAAAGCGTGTTGAAAACGACATTACTGCGATCTCACCAATGCTGGCGGTCGCTGAATACGGTCCCATGTGCCGTGTGTCACCAGCATTATGTCACCAGCATTTGAGGACATTCTTCGCGAGTACTGCGTATACCGCGCACATAAGGTGACCTGTACATGCGAACGAGTTCGCCATCTCACTGACACCGTTCTCGGCGGCTGACCCGAAATCCGCGGGCTTGATCTTGGCAGCGGCGGCTGCATTTCCATGTAAGTGCACGTCAAATAAATACCGAAAGGTTCAAGTATCCGGATCCTGCCATTACGGTGTACTCCAGAAACACGTCGTGATATGGTGCGCGAAACCCTCGCATATTAATCTCAATATTGTCTCCCTGATGTGTACGTCTCTCGTTGTTAAAATGCCGTATAATGTTGCCCGCTCATACGGAGTCTAACAGTTTCTGGGTGTCGAAAAATTTTCCAGAAATTGTTCATGTTTTCGAATGCGTTACACACGTTGTTTAAGGTGTTAATAGGTGTCTTCACTCTGGCGTCTCTTCTTCTGGCCCAAATTCGCCTATCATCCGCGAACAAATGACTTTTTTTTTTCCAGCGTGGGCCACGAGTGTGACGTCGGCTCCAGGCGCATCCGCAGCAGCTCCCGCTGTCGGCAGCGCCGCCGTCAACGGTACACCGCACCACGCAGCGGCCGAAAGTGCGACGGCCGCCGCGGCGGCAGCAGCAGGCCACGGTCACTTTGACACGACACAGAAGACCCACAAGTGCACCAATGTTAAGGTAACCAGGCTGCTCGGACAATTTTACACGCAGGATGACTGCGCTGGCACAGCCTATATCACCCTATTGCGTGCAGTACACGAAGACCCCAGGTGTGTAGAGATCGCGGTTGGGGGGAGGGGGGGGGTGAAGTTTTATCACAGCGCATCCCTCTTCACCCTTCCCCGTGGGTCAAGCTCAACAGAAAACAATCTTCGCAGCAACGTCGCTTCGTAGCGGATGCAAATATGAAAACTTACTTCTTACAACGGTCTGACTGAGTAAATGTATATAGGGGGTAGACTTGGCATCCCTCTCAGGTGATTAGGGGGGGGGGGGGGGGCAGGGTATTCCTCCCTCTTGCTCCCCATGTGCGCACGCCTATGAAGACCAATGCTGGTTATCTCATATCCTGTGCTGCGTCAGTGTAGACCATAGTTGCCGATTCCTCTTATAATAGTGAGTTTTGGAATAACATTTGCGGGCGCTGCGGGCGTTGCCGGCATAGCGGGCGCCATAGGAGGTTTAGAATAACGTTTGCGCCCCTGCAAACCGCAACGCACAATCGCAGCGACACCATAGTCTTAAAACCAGCGTTTGCGGGCCACACACGCCGCCCGCTATTTCAGATTTTCTGCGGGCGGGCCGCCAACAGCTGTCATAGCGTAACGACGCATGCGCAGTGGTCGCGACCGCACCGCAAGGGCTCGCTGTGCGCGATTCTGAAACTCCCTAACAAGCAGTTTCTTTCTTCGTCTCGGCGCTCGTCGCAATTTTTGGGCTTAGTCGCGTGCTTTCTATAAATACCGGGGTTTTACTGCTCGTCACATTCACTACAGCGCGCTCGTCGATGCATTTGTGCAGTTGACTGTTGAAAGCAAACACACGTTGGGAGAGTGAACAGGTAACTTCATTCATGAACTGGCAAACATGCAGTTAACAGAGAGAAGACTGCCGAGCAGGCTGTTAGATAGTGAATAAGTACTTTCGCTCATAGTTGCGTATATTTTGCGATGTATTACCGCTGCGAGAAATAGTTGAGGTTATCGTTTTCTTCGCATTTCAGTGACGTTTTTCACTCTAACTGAAACTATTTTCAATCATTAGAAAACGTATTAAACTTTCCCTTCTTTTGGGCTTCCTCGCAAAAGCTGCGCCTCGTCGTTTGAAGGACGGGAAATTCTTTAAGGATTATTTTTTTGCTTGTTAGCTATAGGCATCATCTGACAGATCTGGCGAGCAACAGCGCGTGTATACGCAAGATTCGATAGGAATTGGATAGAATCGTGACTTCGCTTGAATTATTAAACTATATAACCTTCCCGCAATAGCAAGACCAACACCTCTTGTTACGAGAAAACGATGTTTAAGTGCGTAGCTCTTTAAGAGCCCGGACGCTTCTTGCCCCGTATATTTGATGTGGCGTGGTCACGCTCAAAATCAAGTGGTCCGTACAGGTTAGCAATTATCGAAATGAGGTTAAAATGAAAGAATAAGGTATAAAAGAACGGAATTAACCAAAACAGCCAAATAACAAGCGCTATAATTGGCTTAAAATCATTATTAAAAAAACCTTCGGAAACAAGTGATCGACAGCCGCATCGTACAAGAGAGGGCGCTAACGCCTCGCCAAACGCGCTATTGCTACTGCTACCGGCGTCTCTTCCTTGCATTCGTCGCTACATCTGAAGGGGGGCAACAACATGACGCAACTCGCTGCAGATGACATGTATCTCGACTGTCGTAATAGGCAGGAAGTCAATAAAGCCCTTCAAAGTGTAGCTTACATGCCACACACCGAGTTTGAGAATATTCCAAACAAAATTCTACTATCGCCGCGGAAACCCTACATAATTTCCTTTAACACAGACCCCCATCGGCGGTTTAGTATAAGGAGCTGTGGAAACTCCACGAACGGGAACCACTAGGTACCCATGGGTACCCAGTGGGGGGAGTGTGTATACGCACTTCCTCCGATTTTACAGTGCGGTGGAGCCGAAGTTTTATGCCAGAAAATACGCGGGAAAATTCAGGGGGCAACGCCCCCCCCCCCTCCAAAGTTCCCACGATGACTCACCGAGACGTCGTAGATTGTCACGGCGCCTTGCTGGAACCCTGATTTATTAACGATAAAATTAATTATATTGTGTTATAATATTTCAAAATCAACGAACTCAAACTGACATTGAAGTGCGAGGCTTTCGGCGAGAAAATTTCAAAAATAAGTCTTGCACCACTTCATTTTCATAATGAACCCAAGATTGTCAAAATAACAATAGATTTAGTATTTCACTACATATTCCCTGTCATACTTATGTACATTAATGAAGTCTCTAGCAATAAGTCGCACATGTGAAGAATAAAGAAGCTTAGCACTGTTTCTTGATTGTGGGCTGATATAGACCTTAAAAATATGTAGCATTTCAATATTATGCAGTTCGTCGGCAATCGCTTAGCCGCGAGCAACTGCATTTGTGGTTTTCATATACATTATTAAATGAAGAGCGTTTCTTAGTGTGTTTGCTTTTTTTACCACTGCATCTTATCTATCTATCTATCTATCTATCTATCTATCTATCTATCTATCTGTCTATCTATCTATCTATCTATCTATCTATCTATCTATCTATCTGTCTGTCTGTCTGTCTGTCTATCTATCTGTCTGTCTGTCTGTCCTTGTGAGGTACAGACAGCGCAACCCTATCGAAGAACAAGAACACCGACAAAAGTCGAGCGTTCCATGGCCAATTCTTTATGTTCTGGTTCCGTGAAATGCACGCGCTGTTTTATACTAAAATAAATCATCATATTAGAATGAACCGACTAGCCCAGCGAGTCAGTCGTGCTTTGTTACACTAAAGAAAAGGCACACAGTGTGCGCTCTCAGTCACGACTTATCCTGTCGCACACTGCCTCTGTGGTATCAACTTTGACACGTAACGTATGAATACATTCATTGCAGCGGCGGTTCAGCGGCGTCTTCATCATATTAATTTGTGCCGCATGAACGCAATCATTCTCAACACATCAGCGATAAGAATGCATTCATTGCGAAGGCACAAATTCAAGCGTTAAACCATGGCACGCATATCGGCCTGGCGCCAACACGTGCTGAAACCATGTAACGGAACCCAAACACTTCTACGTCAGGTGGCATATTCATTTAAATGGCATGTCCTGCGCTTAGGCTTCGCGAACCACCGCTCAAAAAAGGATCAGCAAAACACGTGCTCACTTGCACTTCTCCTGTCGCAGCTCTTCTCGGAATGCCGGGTGCACTGCGAGTACGTGATCGATGGCAAGGGGGCCTACTTCATCTTCACTGACGGCGAGGACGGTGTGCCTTGCAAGGTGAGATCTCTCGCGAGTCCACGTCAGCGGATACATTCCACAGTTGCCATGCGCGCTCGACCAAAGTACAGCAACTAATTCAACGGTGTGCGCAGTGATTCGGTGCCGTGATGGCAGCTGACATCTGTAGGAGGTACGACGAATCTTCGAGACAGACGAAGGTCATATCACGTTGCCATAGCAACCGGGGATTTGCGGCAAGTCCGAACCCGAAAAAGGTCACTTGCGAAGAGGTGAAGGCAGTGAAGGCGTCCAAGCGCGCCCGACAAGCGGTCAGACGCGCAGCGCTTAGTTATAGACTCGTCTGTCACATCCGCGAAGTGCCAGTCGCTATAGCAACGCCAGATAAAAGCTTTCTTTTTTTTATCTTGAAGATGCATCGCAATGCCGATTGGCAGTCGTCGCATGGGTCGCAATGTAGTTTGATGTGGTAGATAGCGCCTCGCGGTCTTGCTCACCTAAAAACGCAAATTGTATAGCCGCAACGAAAAAAAAAAACACGGCATATCCACAGAGTGACTGATGATGAGTGGGGCGAAGCTTCGGAGGGTTTTATCGGTAAACCGTGAATCGTTTGTCCGTCCATCTATCTGTCCGCACCTGCTGAGCGAGTCATCGAACTAGGCGGTCACGTACGAGCTAGGAGGGACATACCCACGGCTTTAGGAGCTTCGCCCCTAAACAGGGACTCGCGACCGTTACATGACGTTGTTGTTCCCGAACTTGCCGACAGCGATATTGCACATCCCATTTTCCAGATTAGGGGTGACCGGTGGAAAACCGGTGGTGGAAAACCGGTGTGACCGGTGGTGTTTGAAAGGCTATAGCTTGCTCAGTGCTTATTGATACCATCATGCACCAGCGTTGCTGCGGACGTTCCTGCCAATAATAAGTGCACGAGTGTTCAGGGCAAGGGCTTTCGGAGAGGTCATCAGCAAGATGGGCTGCTTTCTGCCGGCCATTCCTGCTTTGGAAAGCTGAATGTATTTGGCCCTCTCGGTATCAGTATGCTCGGGAGCAACAGCGTTGCGTGCCGCAATTTCTGCCGCTCGAGCCATCACTCACTTGTGCTAATCTTTTTTTTCTGTTGTGATTTCACATAGTACTGCAGACTAAATAACCTATAGACCAGTATTTTTGGCTGTTTGGGAGCCATCAACTTCTTGCGACTGCAGTAGCTATAGCGGAGATAATAAAGTGACCACCACAACGCTCAGTCTGTCTGTACCACATGCTTATGATGTTGTTTGTCAGTTGTGGTTTGGTCGTATATCATCTTGTGCCCAGACATCGATTGTGAAGCACAGCATTGACTGCGCTGACAAGTACCAACTTATATGGTATCGAGGTTAGGTGAATTTTTTTCTAAACAGGTACGCTGTTATAGTCGTAGTCTACGAATAATACAAAAACATACAGGCTATTAACTGAAGGTTTATTGCGCATTGTCACGGGTTAAATAACAATGTACAGGAAGGAACTTGTGTCACAATCACCAATGTACCATATACCGGACACAACAGTATTTATGTGTGTACTAATGTATAATGGTACAATCGTAAATTAATTATTGATATGAAGAAACTACATGAATAAACATCGTCTGCCCCGCGTGCGTTCACTACCGAGTGTATACTTTGCGTTATCATCGTCACGCAGGGCACGTGACAAGATGTGTTAGATATGGCATGGATTAAAAAAAAATGAAGGAAACAAAATGGTGATGACTGTGGAAATCGATTATTACAACGACGCTTCTTCCGTTCCGGTGCAGCCGTGGTATATAGTGACACACGTTTTCGCTGAGTGGGCGGATGGAATGGGTCACGGCCGCAGTGCGACATTGTAACGGTCCAGCGTGGCTCCGAATGAGCATATATCGTCGCGCGGTGTCCGCGTGGTTAAACCTGAACAACAAAGAAATCATCGGAGAAAACTTTGCCGAAACATAAGGGTGAAATGCATTAGGCGTGTACAGAATTACGTTGATTGTTAGGAGGGGGGGGGGGGGTGACGTCTTACTGCAGCACTCCCCCTTCCCCTCCCATAGATCGGTTTTGAAAAAAAAAGTTTGTAGTGAATTTAAGCTTGAAATTAAAGCGATGACAGGCTTCTCACAACAGCCTGCCCTAGGTCTTTAGTTTTTCGGGTGTCAAAATGGGTAAACAGCTCTTGGAACGCAGCTTCAGTGGTCCTCAGCATCCATTGCTGACGAAAACCTGCATGATCACAATCCCGTAATTTAAGCAATGATGGGTTAGTCGGACTGAGTATTTACGTATGAAGCAGATTCGACGCCCCATTCAGTTGGTTAAACGGGGAGAGGGCGACTACCAACCCTCCTGCCCCTCGCACGCACACTTATGGCAAAATGTTGACGAAATCGGCGTCAGCCTCGCTGTATTCACTGCGAGGAACTGGCTGGAACTCTTCTTTCCTGACAGCTTTGTTCTGACGCACATCCACTTCTCGCGTGGCCCTTTCTTTCATCCTTCTTGCAGACCCGGACTCTCGACGGTCAGGTGCTGAACGGTGCTTGCCAGCAGGGGCTGTGCACGGTCAGCGACCAGGGTGGCGTAGTAGGCCTCAGTGCGGTCGGTGCGGCGGCTGGCGTGGCTACGCCTGCCTCCGCTGCAGGGGCCTCCGCTGCAGGGGCCGCCGCAGGATCTGGAGCAGCCACACCCGGCGTGGCAGCTCACCCGGCCGTCGCCGCCGTTGCTACCCCCCGCGCACGTCGCGGCACCTGTCCATCCAGCTGCCGCCGCCACCGCGAAGCACAAGAAAGCCTGAAAGAGCTTTAGTGTTCCTGGCACTAGGGCAGCCCCCCGAGACACTGGCCCCCCGAGATTGCCGAGCGAGCACATCACGCAACTTTCGATCTTTTTTTCAATTTACTACGCTGTCCCACTTCATGTTTGTTGGTTCCTTAAGCAGGCGATAACCCGCCAGGGTGGTACTGCAGTTATGATGCTTAGCTGCCTACTGCAAGGTGCCGTGTGGAGAACACACGGAGCACGAAATATAACTAGAACAGTTAGAACCAAGAGAGAATAGAACTATTTCGTGCTCTAAAATAGTAGGAAAAACAGAAAGCACTTGCAGTGTTACGTATGAACTCCGACCAGCCTCGTCGTGGCTATTGGCGATAAAAGTACCACATGTTTTTTTTTTTTGTCTTTCGCCAGGCAAATGCGCGTCAGCGTGAAATATTGCGACGCATATGTACCAGAAGGTAACTCAAAGCAAAACATTCCACTTAATGTGGTCTGTGTTCCTGTCGAAAATGGCAGTGCTGTTTTGTCCTATAATGCGTGAAATTAACTTCAATAACGCAACACTTGTGGTAAAAGAGTGAAGTGATACCACTCCATTTGAGCAAGTACAAAATAAGATAAGTAACTCTGCAATGTACCTCGAAAGAAGAAAACACCCCTGGAGACAACTGAATACCACGATTCATGCATGATCCATCTCATGAGTGATTTAAGAAGCGTGTGGGCCACGCGGCAATCTCGGAGGCTATCTAAATAGCTAACGAGACCTTACGAAAGCATTACAGGGTTGCTGTAGAAGGCACCTGAAGAGACGAGAGAGATCACAGTGAACAAAATATTTTCACACGTACCTTCCACGGTGAACCCTTATCGTCAACGAGGTCACCTCAACTGCACGTCATCGTGTTGTACAGTAATGCGATAATAAAGACGTCGTATGATTGATATAATGCTGCTTACCTTAACTTCAAGTTGCTTCGCTATATATAACCGAAAAAAAATTCAGGGAGTGACACAAATTCTTGAGCCGGATGTCTGGTTGAAGCACTCGCACGTCAGCGTTCGTAGGCATCCCTACTGAAACGTTCCGTATGCGATGTCCACTGATTCCGTATGTTTCCGTAAGAATCTTACGGAAATATATGGAAAATATATAGGAAACATATGTATTCTTTATGGAAACATATGAAAATATTGGACTCGCATACGGAACGTTCCAGTAGGGATGCTTGTAAACAGTGGTAGGCGCCGTCGACATACCCGCTCATGGTGTCCGGCGGGAAAGCTCGACTCAGCGCCCTAAGCGCTGAGGGCTGCCATGTGCGCCAGCAAGCAAAACGGTGCCGTGAGATGCGACTCGCCACAACATTGAGTGTTCAGCGTGATCGTCCAGCTATCCGGCGTACGACAGCTTGGTGTTAGGCGGCGCTGCGCCTCGCTAAGCCATTTTCTTAGGAACATACCTTACCACGTGCTGCCGGGAGCTTTGCTTGAAGTCCAACGATGACGTTCGTGCGTGACACCACTAAAATGGCTACTGTCGTGCCATCGTTCACTAAAGAAAATATCGAGTAAAAAGGGCTTCTTTTTGTCCCTCAACAATAATCGTCATCTTTCTCGCGTTCTTTATCTTGCACTATCGCCGCGCGCCTTTCAGGTCGTGGACAACTTGCGCGTTGTCAGCATGACATAGCTTTCTTGATAGGAAAGTGGCCAGCGCCGATTTTTCAAGAAGGGAAGCGAATTATTGTCGTGGGACATAAGTATACGCCCTTTTTACTCGATGTTTTTTCAGAGTGTTCCTTAAGGGGCGGCGTCACCGGAGGCCACGGAGTGGCTGGAGCCCCCTGCCCCGAAATTCCCCCCCCCCCCATCCTCAAGAACAAGCATACTCAAAACACTATGCATATGTTCCCAGCCTCCCTGCCCCCCTGAAGGAACTCACTTGCAGTGGGTGCCACCCCCCCCCCAAGTAAAAAATCCTGGCACCGCCCCTGCGTTCAATTGCGGATGACGTCACGCGAATAGCTCCTGTACCTTAAGCTTTTTATGTTTATCGCGCTGCCGAAGCGAATCTCAGAGGCCACGTAAAAAGAAGCGCGTGGTTCAGTTGTTGAGATCAGTTCCGCCACGTGCCCCAGCTGCACACGATCTTAAGGTGAACTTAATCCGTTCATTTACTTTATTATCCCGACTGTTAAATGGTCCTTATATTAGCTAAAGTGACGGTTAGATGTGATATCCAATATAACATTTAACCAATTGAACCACAACCTATCAATTTCTAAATTTTAGAAGAACTTTTATTAATATATAAAGAGCGTCACTCAGGGCACGTGCAACACACACACACGCACAAAATCTAGCAGATATATATCAGATATAACCATGGATCGATATCTCATATCATAGTCAACATCATTCGAACTAGCCCGTACCAAGTGCCTGGCCACAAGTTACCACCGCTTAGCCAAACGTACGGCAAATCGCACCACTCGTACTAATCCACGTTCGCCAAAAGGTAAGCTAATCCTGGCCGGTCCAATCGTCCCAGCTGCTGGGGTGGACAATTGCTGCAAGTATGCGAGTAAATAAGGCAATTGGTGATTGATATGCGGGGTTTAACGTCCCAGATATGTGATTATGAGAGACGCCGTAGTGGAAGGGCTCCGGAAATTTCGACCACCTCGGGTTCTTTAACGTGTACCCAAATCTGAGCACACGGGCAGTAAATAACGTAAGTCAGCTAAACTAAGCCCGCGCGTGTAAAAAGAACAAAAAGAAAACATCATGTCCCGAAAAAAAGACGCGGATGCAAAAAGGATGCACTAGTGGTGGCAAGCCTGAAGAAGATGCAGATCTGGACTGCCTTACTTGTTTCTATTTCGATCCCTCTTCCTTAGCCTGCCTCTCTCTTTTTTCGTCCGTTTTCCCGCTATTCCTGTCTTTTAGATGCGAAGCATCTTATACTCGCGCCTTGTAGTGCGCCGTCCGCGTCGTCCGCGCCGTCCACACCGCTTCTCGAACATTCGACAGCTGACGCGCGCGCATGCGCTGTCGCCCACTCTTCCACCATCTGTGCATCCCTTCCTCCTCTAAACACCGCGCGCGCTTCACGCCTCCACCATCTGTGCACCCTTCCTCCTCTACACACCGCGTTCGACATCTACAATTCTCCTGATTCTCCAGTGGACGCGCATGTGGCGTCGCGCTTCGAGAACATTCAACAGCTGACAGTGCATGCGCCGTCGTGCTGTATATATACTCAAGGTCGGCGCTCGCTCGCTCAGTTGCCGCTCGTCGGTTGGTTTGTACGGCGCGTCGACGTCCAAGTTCGCGGTGAAATGAATTCCAACGAATCCACAAACACAATGATCGACGTCCCTTCGACCAGCGCCGCCCTTTCGCATACGCGTGTACGTGTTCACTCATTTAACACCCCCTCCTACAACCACGTTAACCAATTTAGCCATCGACCCAAGTAAGTCGCAATTTAACACCCCATTTCACAACCACGTTAACCAATTTAGCCATCGACCCAAGTAAGTCGCACTTTAACACCCCGTTAACCAATTATATGGTCCGCATCCTCCTCAGTGTTCCCCCGAGGGAAGCTGCGGGCAATTTTTTTCTTTATTTATTTCACTTTTTGTTTATATTGTTAAGAGTAAACAATATTTTATCGCTTTCTTCCTCTTTCGGTTTATCGCTTGATTCTTTCTTATTTTTTTACTTTTTATACGTGTCTTCTTTAAAGTGCTCCGCACTTCATATAATCACCAGGACGCTCGACGAACAAGACAAAGCAGACTTCGGTGCGAAAGTGAGCACAGTTTACTACGGATAGCTATGCTATGTGCAGTTTTGCCTGCGTGACGCCAAGCGACGACGACAGCATGCCCTAAAGTGCTCCGTACTTGAAGGTCAACGCAACTGGCTTTAGACGCGACGGCACATCAGTTCGTCCTGGTGGTCACAAATCCTGATGTGGACCGTCAGTATTTCATCAATGAAGGAGTAGAGGCCACAGAAAACTTCACGAGTCTCACAAAGTTCTTATGCTGAGCTTTGTGAGAACATGAGAACGATTAATGCCTTGAAATCGGGAGCCACACTGGCATCACGGGTTTAAAGGGGCCCTGCAACACTTTTTGAGCATGGTCAGAAAACGCTGCCGATCGGTTTTGAGAGGCTCCCGGGAACACGCGAGCCAAATATAGCGCAGCACGCGGCCTGGAATTCACAAAAAATTGTCAATGTCAGCGAAAAATTGCTTTCTTTTTTCTCGTCAAATCACGCTATATACCCCAAAATCACACGTAGTAAGCCCGTTTATCAGCCATTGGGTGGTTTGAACATGACGTGCTCTAATGTAACTTAGAAGTGTGGCAGCTTGGGCTAGTTGGTATGGCATGACGATAGTTATTGCGCGAGAACAAAACGACGACACAGAGACAAGAAGGACACGAATTGCGCTCGTGTCTTTCGTGTCCTTCTTGTCTCTGTGTCGTCGTTTTGTTCTCGCGCAATAACTATCGTCGTGCTCTAATGCTCATCTTGGTGCCGTTATATTGACGAATATGGGGAACTTTCAATGACAAATCCGCACGTATTTTTTTCTGTAGTGTCTTAGGCGAAACTTTGGTATCTCGCACAAATGCATAGTAATTAAAAAAATAAACACAGCCTGACAAAAAAAGATTCGCCCAACGTGGGGCTCGAACCCACGACCCTGAGATTAAGAGTCTCATGCTCTACCGACTGAGCTAGCCGGGCGCCTGTGTCAGATGTGTTATGGTACCAACTGAACCAAATCTTTCATATAAAATGGCGAAGTGTCAAATTAGGAAATTTAAAAGAATCAATCAATAACTAAACAAAGCTGACAGGCCAGGTACGTGAGCATTGGCTGGATTGCCCAATGGTTTAAATTCACTTCGTTACAATTGCTAAATTTCAACGTCCTGTCAATCACGCAAGGCCTTTATCAGACCACGTCGTTTTGAAGTACGGCCCCTGAAAAAAAAAAAAAAGAATTAGTAATGCTTGCACTGGAGACGCGATGTTAAAGAAAAAGCGAAGTTGATGGCGCCATGTAGTCCCGGCATTTGCCGTTTTGCTATGTTTTCTATACATTATATATGTCTTTCCTATTTCCTTTCTCTCTTTCTCTTATTTTATCTTTGTTTCTTTCGTCCTATCTTCCTGGCACAGAAACTTCACAGCTGCTGTGCCCTTTGTCACGTGATCATAGATGATGACAGAGGGTGGTGGCGAGCTTTGGGCTGGGCGGAGCCTACGCGCCGCGACGTTGCTCTCGACAGCGCCACGACCTCCTCCAAGTTTATAGAGGAGGTCGTGGACCGCGCCTATACCGCCGTTTGAAAGCTAACCTGCGACATCTTGGAGAGCTGACAATTCTCCGTTCAGCAGCTGTGCCTTGTAGATAAGTGGCTCCTGGAACCTTGGGATAACAGAGCCACCCACCAAGTTCAAGAGCAACCCTGCCTTTATAAGCATATGAAAATTATCACTTGCTCGTTGGTCATGATTACATGCTACCTTCCGCACGTTTTCAGTGAAATACAAACGGTCATTGGCATGATAGTTCTGAGCGCGTTTATTATATGAAGTGCCGTCGTTCTTAACAAAATGTCGGCGGCCATGCTGGCTTTTCGTCGCAATGGTGCAAATTAAGTGGCAAGTGTAGGGGCAAGTGCATGCAGTGAAGTCAGTGGCATAGCCACGGGGAGGGTGGAAACTCTTGCCCCCAATTTTTTTTCTTTAATCTTGCATGTGTATGCGTATGTACACGCGCACATAGAATCACGCATAAACATACATAAAGTACGGTTGAACCAGAAAAATTCTGGCTGCGCTATACTGGTGCTGGAAAGTAGAAGGGGTGAAAAGGTTTTGACCACCCACTCTTATTTTGCTTTTTAATGTTTTTTTTCATGCTTTAACTGCTTTTGGTGATGCTCAAACATTTTCACGCCTTCACAGTGACTATCAGTTGCCAAAGCTAGCCATTCAGGATGTGAGGGGCCCTATGGGAGCTCTAATGTGTAAATTTGCTCAGTCTGGGGTAGTGGCACACCGGTACCATGCTCCCACACTCCCGAAATGTTTCCGTCATGTAATACAGAGCGAAAAATGCCCGTTTCGAAAAGGTGTCCCCCTCCCAGGTGAAAAACATTTCTGGCTACGCTCCTGATCTGGGGCGTCAACACTCATATGCCCCTTACATATTTACAAAACATAAAATTTTGAGTGGAGATTTCCGGATATTTCAACCACCATACCTCGATGGATTCACTCGTGGGAGACCTGCTCGAGACCTCCCCCCCCCCCCCCCACCCTTCAACCGCTCTTCAGAGTTCAATTCACACATTAACCGATCAACGCAGACATGTAACCATGCGTACGCCTTCAAAGTTTCAAGTATCCGTAATTTCTGACGCACACGGACGCAACTGGGGGGGGGGGGGGGGGGGCATGCTGACACCTCCCTCTCCTCAGCAGTATTTTTCTGTTTCGAGGCGTATATATGAACGCACACATACAATTGACACGCAAGCAAAAACACATGATCGGAACCCCAACATCGCTTAGAAGACAAAATCTTGGCTATGCGCCACTGCGTGCACTAGTCTAATTATTATTAAATATACAGGTAGCCTTTCACAAATTTGTGAGGGCTACCAACCATAAACAGCGCGTGCAGTAAAACGACGAACGCTTAATCGAGTTCACGCTTGATTAAATCCGTTGTGCAACGCAATATATGGAATTGTTCGGTACTCCATTCCAGTCAAGGTGCGCATTGCACAATTGGACAGATTGAAAAAAAAAATACTCTTAATTATAACTTTGCTACGATCGTATTGTTCAGATTGGCCATTAGCGTTAATGTAAATGTTTTAAAGAAAAGGGAGACTGGTTACCGTAACGGTGGGCAGCCAGTATCATTAAAAATCATTGACAGTACCAAGCGAGAAAATATCTTGGTTAGAAAAACTGACCTCACTCCGTCTTGAAGTGGGGGTGGAAGAGGTCCAAAAAAATTTGGCAAAAAGAATATGAATGGGGCAAAAAAAATATGTGGAGGTGCCGGGGATCGAACCCGGGGCCTTTCACATGCAAAGCGAACGCTCTACCACTGAGCTACACCCCCAATTGGACGTGTGTCTTGTTAAAACTGAATATAAAACTAAGTATGTCGGTACATTAGATTTGTTTTCAAAAAAATGTTTAATTATCAATACCGAGTCTCACTTGAGCATTGTTCCATTAAAACGCTCAGCGCATCTAGTACCATAAAAAAATGCGACTCGTGATCCTCCAGGCCATCGACCATGCAGGGTAAAGTAACGGCGCGTGATGTTCAGCAGCTAAACTCGGTGTTTATTCATGTTGCGCAAACCAAACGTAAGTTGAAGCGAGAAAAAGGTCTGTCTATTAGTTTGCGCACCCTGCTACCTGCTACAGCCGGTTACAGCCGCACATAAACCGTAACCTAGCTCCGCCCACACAAGCGCTGCGCGCCTGCCCTTCTCGTGTGAAAAACAATTCTGCCAGCTTGTTTCCGCCCACACTGCAGGTACTTTTTCTCGGCTATTGTAAATACCATGCATATTACTAGCTAAAGGCTTGCAGTCGCTAACTAAAACATTTGCCTTGCACAAGCAATGACGTCAGATTTCTTGACGGAAACGACCAGGATGTTAAGGTTTACGACATAAAACCAGTGACACAAACGTGTGTCTGTAATAAAAAGTCAACTTTCTTAGCAGCCAAATTGGATGCGTGGTACCCTTACAGAAATGTGGAATTGTGTTCATCTCTGAGGGACGGCTTTAAGCTCTCCCATAGTGGAGTACCCTGTACTCTAAATCGTTACCCCCTTATTCTAACCCCCCCCCCCTTTCGTATGATCGGAGTGCTCCTTTTAGCGGGACGGCTCAGTGCTCTCCCATAGTTGAGTACGAAGTACTCGAAATCGTTAAACATTTTGTCTAAACAGATGCTTTTATTGTGTGGATTAACTTTCCAGCACATGGGACGGCTTTCAGCTTTCCCGTAGTACAAACACACAGCACTATTACCAAGTTACTTTTCAGTAACAATACTACCTATTTTATTTTCGAAGGGACTGCTTTCAGCTCTCCCATAGTACAGTACCGAATACTCTAAATCGTTCGGCACTTCTTCTAAACTCACCAAGTGTGAGGTCCATGGGACGGCTTAATACTCTCTCATGGTAGAGTACCTAGTATTCTAAATCGTTACATCCACTTTTTCATAACTAAATAATATTGCACAGGCTCCAAGCACTGGCGGGGCGTGGCTATCAGACTCGCATTCTTCAGAATATTTGTCTATGCAGCCTTATCAAGTGCGAGGCCCACGGCATGACTTTCAGCTATCCCATAGAAGAGTACCAAGTAGTCGATCGTTAAGCACTTTTTCTAAACACGCATGTGATATCACCGTATCGCGAAGCGCCGAGTGATAAGTCGAACCGATCCATGGACGGGGAACCACTCGCCTTTATTTTGATGGCAATCGCTTATATACAGATGATAGCATTGACAGCGCCCCCTATACACTACACAACACATTCCCCCCTCATAAAAATTAACAACACAACTAAAGTCAGTCTACTTTCGCGCACTCACTTCACAGCACACGTTCACTTCACCACACTTGATGTTCTTGTAGTCAGGCCAGCTCGTAGTCTTGATACCGTGTTGGCATTCTTCTTGTTCGTTCCGGCCTGGTGCGTGATGGTGCTGTGGCTGTGGCCAACTGCGACCGAGATGTGTCCTGCTGATCGGGAACCTCTAATATGGGCTCCGTTACCGTGGTTTGTGCACTGTCAGAATGGTTAGCGCTTCCCTGGGTGTCTTCTGATGGACCCACTTCCGATTCATTCACGACTATAGGGTTTTGTGGCTGAGCCATCTTTCCTATGTGAAGATCCATGTCGTAGGAAAACCCCGAAGATGCACTGCGTCGCGCTGTAACCGCGTCAGCTAGTGCTTGTGCCTGTCCTGTCCTTCCTTTACTAATTACTGTTAACTTTGATGCGTTCCATTTCGTCCCGTTTGCCAGTAGAAACGAATTCGTGCCCACACGTCTCTTCACCTGGATCGGCAAAGAAAACTTGTGTTTCGTCTTCGGTCCGCCTTGTTTTACTTTTACGAAATCTCCTGGCTCAATGACAGACGCTCTGGCACCTCGTTTTTCATCGACGTACTTTTTTGTTCGTTGTTGCTGCTTCTTAACGCGCTGTTTCAACTTTTCCATGACGACACGCGGCTCCTCAAAAAATTCCCTTTCTGGGAGGCCAACAACATCCAATCTCGTTCTGGGTTTTCTTCCATGCAGCAGGTAAGCCGGCGACGCTCCTGTAGTTGCATGCGGGGTGGCCCTATAAACACCCAGGTAGTCCCAAATTGCCTCCTTCAGTGGTCTTCGCTCCAATGCCGCAACCTGCATATACTCCTTGAGAACGCGGTTGAACCGCTCAATTTGCCCATTGCATTGCGGGTAGTACAATGTTGTAACACAGTGCTGAATTCCCCGGTCTCGTAAAAACTGCTCAAAACATGTCGACATGAACTGACGCCCATTGTCAGTCACAATGCTTTTCGGGTACCCTTCTCTCGAAAAAATTTCCACGAGTACTTTCACTACTGCCTGTGCAGTTATTGTGGACACAAATGCCACCTCAGGCCACTTGCTGTGGTAATCAATAATAGTGATTGCAAACCTGCACTCTGGAGGGGCTCGTTCCATCGGCCCAACGATGTCAATTCCAAGCTTTTCCCACGGCTTCTCGGGCCACTGCACTGGCTCCAACGGGGCCCTTACAGTTTTTGCAGATTTATCTGATGCTTTGCAGACAGCACAATTCCTAACCAAAGATTCAACATCACTGTCCATTCCGGGCCACCAGTACTGTTCCCTCAACCGTTGTTTGGTCCTTACAATGCCTGGATGCGATTCGTGTGCCATCATGACCAGCCTGGAAGCAAGTGCTGCTGGGGGAACGACCCGTTCAGCGCGAAACAATAGTCCGTCTATAACCGACAGTTCTTCTTGCATACGAAAAAACAATTTTATGTTTTCAGCTAAACAGCCCTTTTCCGGCCATCTGGACATAACATACTGTGCCACCTCATTTAACACTGAATCCTCAGCTGTCGCTGCTTGCAACTCACTCTTTGTGATCATGCTGGAAACCACAGCAACTACTTCCTCCACAGGGTCGTCCTCTGCAGGGGTCAACGGTAGCCTAGAAAGCGCATCCGCAACGACATTGGTGCTCCCCTTTGTGTACTGCACCGTGAAGTTGTATCTCAGAAGTCTAGCAGACCAGCGTTCAATACGCAGTGGCCGTCTTCCAACCCCATTTGTGGACAGCAGTGTCACCAAAGCCTGATGGTCAGTTCGTAAGACAAACTTGCGGCCCCACAGATAAACATGCCAATGTTCGCACGCCCATAAACATGCCAGCGCCTCTCGTTCCCCGGTAGAGTACTTGCGTTCTGGTGGCGTTAGTGTCCTCGAAGCGAATGCCACTGTACGTACTTCTCCGTCGACTACCTGCTGTAGCACAGCTCCCAGTCCATATGCCGAGGCGTCAGTGGTCACTTGTACAGGCAAAGACTCGTTGAACATGGCCACCACCCCACATGACGACAGCATCTTCTTGACCCTGCAAAAACTCTCCTCGGTGCTCTGGTCCCACACGAACTTCTGTCCTTTACGAAGAAGCCGTCGCAGCGGCTCCACCACCTCTGCATAATTGGGGAGAAAATGAGAGTAATAGCCTATGAGCCCAAGGAAAGACCGCAGCGAGACTACATCGGCAGGCGTTTGTGCTTTCATCACAGCATCCACCTTTGACTTAAGTGGGGCCAGACCTCTTGCACTCACATGATGACCCAAAAAGGAGAGTTCCTTGACAGCGAATAAGCATTTCTGATTTAGCTGCAGCCCCGCCTCAGCGATCCGATGCAATACCTCGCGAAGGTTACGGTTGTGCTCGTGCTTAGTCTTTCCAAAGACTATAATATCGTCGATATAAAACAACACGCCCTTGCAGCCCTTCAATATTTCTTGCATCATTCGCTGAAACGCGGCAGGTGCCGATGCGAGGCCAAAACAAACTCTGCAGAACCTAAATAAGCCTTCGTGCGTAATAAACGTCGTTATTTCGCGACTCTCTTCGGCTAATTCCACTTGATGGTAGGCTGCAGCAAGATCCAGTTTCGAGAACCATGCTGCTCCGCTCAGCGCATGTAACAGTTCCTCCGTGTGCGGCAAAGGGAATCCATCAATGACTACTGCTTTGTTTGGCTCGCGCAAATCGACGCATAGGCGAATAGTTCCATCTTTCTTCTGCACAACCACTATAGGAGACACCCATTCCGCAGCGCTAACCCTTTCTATAATGCCTGCATCCAATAATCTTGTCAGTTCAGCCGCTACTTTATCTCGCAGCGTCAGGGGCAAGCGTCGAACTTTCGCTGCTACTGGTTTTACGTCTGCGCGCAGCTTTACAGAATGTACAAAGTTTTTCGCTAAGCCCAACTTATCAGCGAAAAGAAAAGAAAACTCACACAATTCAGGAGGGAGCGACTGGGGGCTGGCCGTGACTTGTAGACATTCCAATGTAGAACCGATGATGTTCAACTGTAGCTGGTGCACCGCGTCTAGTCCCAGTAATGCCACGCCCTGGGGAACAACGTAAAAGCGGAGGCAAGCCGAGTTTTTCCCGCGTACAACTCTGGCTGTGAACCATCCCAAGACTGGAATTTTCTTCTGTGAAAAATCACGCAGCGTCGCTGTAGCCGCAGTCAAAGGAAACCTGTTGGCGAACTTGTCTCGGTAGACGTGGTCGGGCAAAATAGACACCGACGACCCAGTATCCACCAGCAACTGAAGTGGCTCGTTCTCAACAACGACGTCAACTACCAAAGTCCGTCGTTCCACTTGTCTGACCGCCAGCACAGTGAGCACGCCTTCTTCGCTAGCGCCGTCGTTCCGGACCGTCCGTACGTTCCGCTCCCTCCTCATGCCACAGACCGCTTGAAAATGTCCCATCTTGTGGCATTTGGAGCAACGTTTCCCCCGTGCTTTACATTCCTGTGAATTAGCGAGGTGCCTTGTAGAGCCGCACCGGTAACACTTGCGCACCGACGTCGCTGTCGAGTCGCCGTCTGGGCCTCTGCCTTGGGATACGTGCTGTACTATGTCCGTTTGTGGCGACCCTTGGTCATAGACCGCAGCGCCCTCCGCTGCCTGCTCGTACGTCTGCAGCATTTCTACAGCCTCTGCCAGCGTAAGTTGGGACCCCTTCACGAGCAGTTTCTGTCGCAACTCAGTGCTCCGTATTCCATCAACAACCCTGTCTCGCAGAGCCGCCTCCAAGAAATCCCCGAAGTCACACGTCTTCGCTAACTGTCTGAGGTTACTGACGAACTCCCGTATAGGCTCATTCGGCAGTTGCCGACGTAAAGTGAATCGACGTCGCTCTACCAGTACGTTGACGGTGCTTGAGAACTGACGCTCCAATAGGCCCAACGCCTCGATGTAACTATCTCTTCCACTTGCCTCCGTCTTATCTTCTGTCGTGCCTGGCGTCCGCGCCGGCTCTGGGCCCAGTGTGCGAAAAATACGGCGTCCCTCGACCCCGAGACATTGCAGTAGAATGGCCTTTTTCCGTGGTGGCGGTTGCGCGTCCATCCCCGTTGCTTCAAGGAAATTTGTGAAATCATCGCGCCACTGCTCCCATGGGATTGTCGCATCTCCAGGAGTCTCCAGAAAAGGCGGTAATGGCGGTAGTCCGTACGTTGCCATCTCGTAGGCGACGCCCCTTGAAACGGCAGGAAACGGTTCGTCGCTAGCTCGCTAGCTTCGCCGACTGCGCCAGAATGTGATATCACCGTATCGCGAAGCGCCGAGTGATAAGTCGAACCGATCCATGGACGGGGAACCACTCGCCTTTATTTTGATGGCAATCGCTTATATACAGATGATAGCATTGACAGCGCCCCCTATACACTACACAACAACGCAGCTTCTGAAGCTAATTTAAAAGTTACCCTAGGGCTGTTTTCTGCTCTCCCACAGTAGAGTACTACGTACTCTAATTCGTAGAACACTTTTTCTAAACAGAAAGTGCCATATGCAGTACCCACAATAAGTACCACGTACTCTGAATCGTTGAAAACTCTGACTGGGACGGCTTCCCGCTCTCCCATTTAGAGCACTAAGCATTCTAAATCATTAAAACACCTTCTTTAAACACACAACTGGGTTTTCAATATGTTTACTGGAACAGCTTACCGCTGTTCCATAGTAAAGCGCATGGTACTCTAAATCGTCGTAGATTTGCTTTGTACACCACACTTACCCGTGTAGGGACATTTGAGGAATGTTTGCGTGCCGGCTTTCACTTTATTGCCATTTTTTTATTGTGCTGTGAAGCTACCTTCAAGGTATCCTTTTCGACAGGATTAGTATATAAAGGAACGTCGTTGAATTACAATAGTGCTAACATTTTATTCAAGAAAAAAAAACAGTGCTAATTGAACGAAAGAAAATTAACAGCAATTTATGCACGTTTCTCTTTTCTTTCGGTCGTGAAAGGGTTAAATTGCAAAAAGCTGACGAGCGATATGGTTCACATTCATTCTTAAAAAAATTCATACCGGTTAGTCGATGTTTTAACTTCTTTCAGGAGTCGTTTACGCCGAGTGTTTCAACCAAGATTTTAATTGCCAGATGCTACAAAGCTAACAAAAAAAATGCAAATTATTTTTATATTGTTGAAATTATTTTAACTGCAATCAATTGTGCTGGTATACAAAGGGAAGCTGAAAAAATCACTTTTGTTATTTTGGACAGCAAAAATATGCACAGCTATAAGTGAAAGAAGCAGTTTGATTTTTAAAACAGACAGGGACAGGAAGGATGCTGGAACAATGCTTCTGCTTAATTTTTAACATTTCAAAAGTTGTCTCCCTTCGGTAGAATGCATGTTTGACAGTTCATGATCAACGTTACTGGTTGATTTTCTCGAAACACGTTCAACTTCAGCACTCAAGCTGAAATAACTGTATTTACTAAGAAAATGCAAATAAGTCCAAAAGATGTGACTAGAAACTAGAAAATTCAAGCGACACTTATTATAAGCAGTACTAGCAACTCTGCTTATGTGTCTTTGACGTCACGAGAATAAGCAAGCACTTTTGGAGCACTTATGCAAGTTCTCTGGGGAGGATCAGCAACGGCTGTGGGAGGAACTGACATTCTTTCTTAGGCTGCAAGAGCTAGACAACGTCAACCAACAATACAAGTAAGAAATTTTCATGGCAAGTGAAATAATTGGTCATATTATGCGCATGTAGCCACCATCAGCATCCATTACGAAGCCAATACCTCCAGTTTAGGCAACGGCTGTCAGCTAAACATGCGATTTCCGAGGGAGCCTATTAGCCAAGAATGCTTGTTCGGCTGCACTGCAAGCTCGCTCAGGCGCGTAAACACATGTCAAGCCGATACTTCATTTATCAGTTTCATATGGGCGCTCCAGGCGAATTTTTTTCTGTTGCCATGAGGTTCCATATAGAATCTAAAAGCTACAACCATAGGCAAGATCATTAAAGGACGTATGTGGGATACAGACTCTGTCCATACCTATGCTCTGTCGGACCTACTTCCTCTTAAGGTGCAGCCTTAAAGTTATGCACCTTTTTATGATAATGGCAGCCAAGAACCCGGAATTTCGCATTCCAATAACATTTTACTTACCATCTTTACTATCGGAAAGCCAGTGACCAAAGAGTGGGCATTGTGAGAAACAAATTCTTGCTTCATTTTCATGTTTGCACCCATTATGAGATTTGTATCGGTCTCGACCAAGGAGGAAGGGCGAGTGACTGGTCTGCCAAATGGCGGACCCCTACAGTCATATATGCTATGTTAAATGATGACAAGTTGTTCAGCAACGACGAGACGAGGTCTAGTTTTTGCCGAACCACTCATGATTCAAGTGAGGGCAGCAGACGACCGCAACAAATGCACCTCAACTGAAAGATGTGCTAGTTTTCTTGCTTCGAGCAGAAGAACCTCGGGGCAAGTGGGGGCGGCAAAGCTTCAGCAGAAACTGCGTACTTAGACCAGCCATACACGGTCACGCCCCCCCTGTCCTAAGAGAGATAATTGGACAATGCACATCTTTGCACATGCCGTGTTCTCACCACATTCTTTGCATTGAAGCGAAAAAGCAGAACGGTCGCTTCACACACTGTAGTGCCTACATTGCCCTATGCGAACATTTTGTGGAATTATGTCAGGTCAGACGCTAAAAGAGTTAGCTCTAGCCTCACTTCATATAACATTCCAATCTGTTGCTATCACATTCACTGCTTCGCCGTTGCAGCTAAGCTTCGACTTTTCTTTTTCAGCCATCAACCACATTGTGCTGCACTCTCCCAATTCTTTCCTTCCTTCATGACTAACCGCCACTCCCGAACAACCGCTCATGAGCCGCCCCAACATTTGCTGTAAAAGAAACACCTTGCATGTCTACATACCATTGTTTCATTCATTTTCCCTCTTCGTTGTGTGTTGACCAAATATACACAATCCAGGCAAATAAATGTCTCCAATACTACATAAAATTGCTACGACTACAAAGAGCATCAGAAAAGAGCAGGTTGCCTCAAATTTACTGCGTATGCAGTCAATACATCTTTTCAAATGGAAACCACTTCCTAAGCAAGAAAACAAAACACATGCCTTTTATTTTGCAATGGGAGACGGCACTTTTATCATTCATGTTCTAGAAGAGTGCCTGTTCCTTGCTTTCGGACAAGAATTTTGAGCAGTTAGCTTCTACGGTCAAATCTGCTAAGCGATCTGAACATTTTTTTCGGTTAAGACACACAAGCCAGATATAACTTTCAGAGCGATTGTGTGTGAAAGAGACACGTGGCAAAACGCCGTTTCTAGATACCTGCAAAACAATTTGGAGAGTTTTCCTATCCCAGATCCCTTTCGTGTGGGTAATTCCGAGCTGGGGGTTCAGTTTCCGAGCACTGATAGCTCTAGCTGCCGTACTGCTTTTAGTATAGACATTGAATATTTGTACTACTCGAAACTTCAAGATGAGCTGATGGCAAGCGTTCAAAGCTGCGTCTTGCAGGATAATGATGAACTGTCTGCCTGAAGTGTAGAACTTGTGTTTCTAGTTTTCTAGAATTACTTAGCTTTTACATTAAGTCAACCTTAGTGGCTTGGGGAGGTAATCTTCACGCCCAGAGATCGGAAATATGCATGGGCTCTTCAGTAGCTCAGATTTTAACAAAATTTTTTTGGACAAGCTTGATGTAGCAATTCAAACGCATCTGACAGGACTCTCAGTTCGCATATTCAGATACGTTGACATTTTTTTTGTGTTCACTACGTCCTTAGATCTGACACAAGATGTGCATATTTCCAAGGTTTTAAAAGAAACAAGCAAGAAACTAAACTTTTCTTTTGAATTGCCGCGTCTAAAGCAACTGCAATTTCTAGATACGTATTAACTTGGTCTTCGAACCCCAGAATATTTGCTGGTATAATTGTCCTAGATCCGTAAAGCCTATGCTTAATTACAGGTTGAGTCATTTTGAGCTGGTAAAAAGAAGTGTCGTTAACATGAGTTTGGGTATCGCTCTGAAAATGTCCGGTCAACACCGAATGAAAATGAGTTTTGTCAAGTAGGTAAACTAAAACAATTAGGTTACCCTAATAATGTAATCACGTCCGTGTGTAACAGCATGAAACTAAAATTCCATGGAACCCACTCAGGCTGTCGTGGTGGAAGTAGAAAAAATAGGAGGACAGCAGTAATTCCTTATCTTCATAGAACATCGCGTGAGCTTAAGCAACTCAGTAATGGATACAAAGTAGATGTGATGATGATGATGATGATGGTAGATTTTAGTGGCGCAAGGGCAACTCAGGCCAAAGAGCGCCAAACACACGGTTTTTGGTCGATTTGATTATAAAAAGTGTATTCAGGGTGGCAAGAGTAAAAGAGTAGTGTATAGAACTTAAACTTAGGTGTAGTGACTATGTGTGATGGGTTTAAAACGGGCTACGCTTATGGGTTTTACAAAGTCATGCCGTGTCGTCAACAGTCCTTGTCAAGACAAGGAGTGCGCGCTGCATGACATTTGATAAAAAGAAAGTCTCAGCGGTTCCCTCAGGATTGAGAGGAGGCTGAGATTAGTGAGAATATGTTATGGAATGTAAGAAGCCTACACTAGCTAAAAACTTTAAGACTACTTTTGGGGGAAACAAGGGATCGTCTCCAAGAAAAAATTGTGGATGAGGCGGAATGTGACATTTGTACAACTTTGAAAAGTGACACAATCTTTCTGGTTCGAGGTACGGACAAGTAATTAGAACGTGAACGACAGACAGCTCATCACCACATTTTGCACAATGTGGTGCTGGAGAGTTCTTTAAAAGGTGCGAGTGTGTTGCATGTGTATGACCGATCCTGAGTCTGCACAGTGCAACCTCTTGGTGCCTGTTACGTTTTTCAGTCAGATATCTTCCTATTCTTGGCTTTACTACAAAGTAGATGTGCTTTTCTCAGCAAAAGTAGATGTGCTTTTCTCAGCAAAAAAAAAAACTCTAGTCTATTTGTTTGCGCATGCACAGAGAGTTTCCACAATGTCATATAAAACATAGAAAAAGGTTTATGGACTGCGCAATGGGCATGGTTTACATGATTCCTTTCAGCTATGGTAAGGTGTACATAGAATGGTTGGGATAGTGCATCAATGTGCACCTTAGAGAGCACGATTCATCTTTGAAATCCTCAGGGGCACTGCCTTTTGCGGTTCATTGCAGAGGGTGCGGCTGTTATCCTGTTTTTCAGGACACCGAAGTTCTTTTTCATTCTAACAATCAATTACCTCGCGAGTTGACGAAAGCTTTTCACATAAAAAGAAGAGCAGAACAATGCATCAGCCAACCTTCAGTGTTGCTGCACGATAAGGAGTTTGCTTTTCTACATTATGTTTCTGATTATTCTGCTTTTCTATTGACTGTTCTCGAAATGTCACAGTTGTACTTTTTGCCTTCACACGCATATGTTGATAATGATTCCCCGATTATATATTCCTCTTTTTCTAATAAATCTTTTGGTTGCGAGTGAGTGAGTGAGATTGACTCTATTTACATATCCTGAAGAGGCTGAGAAGGGGCCATTCCGACTGTTAATTCAACCTGGAGGCTCCGCACAGGATGGCGCTGGCAGCCGAAGGCTTGTAGCGATGTCCCGGGCCCTCTGGACCGCCTGTAGTTGCTGCTTGTATTCGAGCTCTTGAGGGCTTCCTGCCAAGACTCTTGGGCATTTAGTTCTGCTGCGCTGTGCGAGAAAGCACTTGTCCTGTGTTCCTTTCGTGTTTCCTTGCGCGCTTAAATACAGATATACCATGCATATGCAACTTGCTCAGCTTTCCATTTTGTTGCACTTTTCTCATATGTATGTACTCTAGCATATATACAACTGGTTATCAATTTGGCAAATGTCATGATAATGTATCTATTAGTAGCAGTAAAATATACATATTTAATTCAAAATTATATTTATCAGTAAGAGTACAATATACACATTAAATTTAAAAATAGATGCTAACTCATTTGGTACATATCTCCACAACACCAAGATCAAGATTTTGATAGTAAGCCAAAACTAGTGCAAAATAGATGGCCAACATGCCTTTTTCCATCTAGTAGTTCAAGCATAGTATAAGTGTGCTATAAGGCCTGTTTACAAGCTTCAAGAAACAAAGTTTGTGAGTTCCATTGTTGTTTTCCTTTCGAGTGTGACCAATAAAACACGGGAATTGAGGAAATCAGATTAAAATGTATGTACACAATGCCAGCACCATTGCCTGTATGCACAAAAAATTTCTCAATGAAAGAATAAATAAGCATGAAATACAAGAACAAGTGCAGTGCAATACAAACAAAAGCCTATAAGAGCAATCGCCTCTCACCCAAACACGATAGAAGCCTAATGGCACACGGTCGACCACCTTTGGGCCACACTCACGAAAAGAATCACAAACAGCGGCAAAGCGTGTCACCAAGTGGCCGCAATATCACGCTGACACAGCGATGCCACTGGCTGCATGGGAGCCCCCTGATGGAGAAAAGCTGCACTACTCTTGACTTGTGACTGAGTAAATAGACTATCCCTCACACTCCATTGCCAAATACATATATTTAAGTATGTATTTGACAATATAAACATTCATCATTACTGGTATGGTAGTAATGAGCACATTTGTGCACCAACCTTAGTAGTACTTTATTTGCATCATTCAACAGTTACTCAGAGAAGAAACAATTGCAGCAACCGCTTAGTGGTGCGCACCCGAGGAGTTGCATCAATTGTCGGAAAACCTCTCTTTTGGCATGCACGAAAAAGACAAGAAAACTCAATTTGGCATCGTTCAGTAAGATGAGAGCAAGACCATGGAAGTCGTGTTGCTACTATTGCAAAAGCTGGAGAGGGCAATTACATGTTAAAATCACAAAAAATATACACTGAACAATAAAATTTCATAATGTAACTCACTTTCATTCATATTGCGTGCATTTCAGCCCAACCTTTTTGCAACCTTTTGTACTATCTTTGCATTCTTTTGAACACCTGGCTAATAGAAAATCCTGACTACGGTTGGCCCATGCATAAAATCACTTATTTTACGCATTCAGTGCTGAGGTTTGCATCTACATTCTACACAAGCAGCGACCAAATGCGATGTGGTTTTAATAAAATTTATCCAAGTGGTTTCCCAAGCACAAGACACTGATATCTTACTGTATTCTCCGCTACACAGTTAACAATACAGCCTCTCAAAGTACACCCAAATGGCTAGCCAATAGGCAGATCTTTTAATCTAAGATGATCGAAGTATGCAGATATGCACGCAGCACCATTACGCAACATCATTTCTCCAAGGTGCTGACAAAAGTTGCCTCATGCCTTTGTGCCACAAGCTAAGAGCCCTAATGAGGCATTACTGTCATTCATCCTTCCTTTCTAAGTGTTATGACGTACACACTATCAAAGTCAACTCGATTCAAGGAACAGCTAGAGCTAAAGTGGCCGTGCCGAACGCAATGTTGGCAAGTCTGGTTAGGGCACAAAGTTGGCATACAAGCACATAGCCCGTTGAGATTAAATAAACAAATTATGGCATCAGATCACACAACAACCTTGTGAACAAATCATTTCAGGACTAACATCCAAAGTCACCGCTCATGCCCGAAACGGTCAGCACATGTCCGCGGTGACAGCCTTCTTTCCCTGCATAGGATCTATGAACTACCCAATCCCAGAAGCCACATGCATAGTACACAGCGTAACAAGCATTTGTCACGTGTGACAAACTTTATGGACTCCAAGGTAGACAATAAAGAACTAGAGGAACGAAAGACGAAAGTACAATGAAGAAACCATAATATTTCGAGTGATGTCCCTCTATATATACACACACACACACAAGTAAAGCGTATGTAGCAAGACAAACAAACCACGCACTGAATGAAAACACAAAAGTGAAACCCTAGAAGAGAACAAAAGGTGGACATAAAGGTGAAGTAGATTCAACACAAAATGTTTTGACGAAGACAGAGCTCTGCTGTTCAGTTCACAGGAGTAGTGCCAGTTGTGTCAAAGCACGAAAAACTGCACAGTTTCATTTCACTTAGGAAAACTCGACCGTATGAACGACGTTCATATGCACACAGTAAACTAACTACACTTGCTTATGCAAATTCAGTTTTAATAATAATAACAAAAGCAGCGTGAACTTTTGACTATTCTCCAAAAGCGGTGGGATAAAAGCAACAAAAGTGCTAAAGCTCGCACACACATTGACACTTTCATTTCAGCTTTGCAAGGAATAGTGAAGAAAGTGCAGAAAAAGGAGGTAACAGACCATAACTGTGGAAAGTAGGCAGTCGATTACACACACACAGACCACTACATACAGGCATGGAGAACCTCTGTAAAAGAAAACAACTCTCGTTTCTAGGGTCGTTTACATCACCACATGCCCGAGATAAAAAACCGTTCCCTTTCGGGGGTCAACGCAAGCTTACATATTCCCCGATGAGCCTTCTTCCCAACTAGAGAGGGGTGTTCGTCGTATAACAGCTTTTTATTTAATTTATACAGGAAACACTCAACTGGTTCGTAAGCTGTTTACTACATGACAGCTTCCCATAAACAGTCCCTCACCAGATTAGAACATTCCGAATGAAGAAGTGCAGTACTGTAGCTCAGGAGCAGGAAATAACGTTGCATAAAAAAAAAAGAACGGCAAGATGTGTAAGAATTGTATCCTTCCCCTAGGTGGCGGCCATGCAATTTTTTCAGCAAGTAATGAGGTGGCTCCATGCAGCAGCTGAAATTTCAAACAAAAAAGTGTGTGCCCACTCCTTGAGAAAGTTATGCTTCAAGCAAATGAGAATTGAAGTCACGTGCACAAACATTGC
Organism: Rhipicephalus annulatus; assembly: GCA_013436015.1. Taxonomy (NCBI): domain Eukaryota; kingdom Metazoa; phylum Arthropoda; class Arachnida; order Ixodida; family Ixodidae; genus Rhipicephalus; species Rhipicephalus annulatus. Next base: position 74,117 of record WOVY01000983.1, read on the forward strand.
TTGAGACATCACTGTGTATGGCAAGGAACTCTGGTTTGTCAGCCAATGTTAAACGTGCAATGCTGCCTCTGAAAACATGCTATAAAGCAATACAGTAGAAAGAGAAAAAAATTAATGAATGAAAACTTAACGCGGAGCATGTCACGTTCCCTCAGCTCTGGCACATGGAAGGATTCAAGAGAAGTGTGAAACTTGGGGAACACTGGCCGAGACTACCGAATAAGAAACGTTCAGAAGCTGAAACTCCAATGTCTGAGGCTGCCACATAATGATGCACGTTCTATCACGCTATACTTGTTTACGGCCTTGAAAAAAATCTAGCTCTAATGTCATTTTTGTAAAGCGATTGGTGTAGTTGTAATTCCTGCGCTAAATACAGCTCCGAAACTGTGCATTTCGAGGAATCGTGTAGCACGGGCACTCCGTTACCGTCCATTGTCGCCCGTAGAATTCCCAATGCTCTGTTTACCAATTAGTTGATGACATCAATGTTAGAGGTAAGCATGTAGGGTTTGAGACATGTGTAGTACTTTTTGCTGCACTTTATTGACTTCCTGCATGTTACAGCAACCAAGATATGTGTCACCTACAGCGAGTTCCGTCAGGTTCTTTCCCCTATTCAGACGTAGCGACGTGGAAGAACCGGTAAGAGGAGCAATCACTCGCTTAGCGATGCCCTCTTTTGCGCAGCACCGAAACCTGCAGCGCATGCCTGAAATGTCTCTCGTGATTTTGATTTTAAGTTAATTGCTGCGATTGCTTCTTGATTGTTCCTGTTATCTATATTATTTCAAACCACATTCATATACATGAATGCACTTTTGAAAATTGCCAGCATTGTTTTAGGCCTGTATCAGACACTTGATGGTGCACACAATCGTGCCACGTAAGATCTATAGATGGACAACAAGCTGGGTTTCTCAAGTGCTACGCACTTATAATGCAAGCTCAGCCCACAGAACTGCGAGGCCCCAGCCCATTCCTTGTGAAATAGTTGTGCTAGAGGGGCGACTGCACACTTTCGACAGCTGGGGGGGGGGGGGGGCAATGTAAGCGCTATACATTTAAATAATATGGAGGGGGGAGCGCCGCAGCTCAGGGAAGGGCACAGTCAGCCCCACACGTTGACATAATAGGCAAGGGATGCTGTGATGAACCTTCCTTGCCCCCTCCCCCTGAAGGGGAATTCTACTCACGCCTACGAATGTAAGTGTGCGTGAATGGGAAAGCCACACGGTCTCAAACACTCCAGAGATGCCTTACGTCCCCAAAGAGAGTAAGCGCTATTGGAGTTCTCTGGGAGACAAGTTCTCCGGCAGACAAACAGAAACCTCTGTAGGCAGAGCTGAGACTTTTTTTCCCGATGGTGTGACCGACTATAGTGTTATCTGGTGGGACAGCCAACAAAAAAATTTCCACCCTACGAGTTGCCAAGGCAACTAACTGGTCATGTGCGTTGCCCTCGTACGACGGAGGGGGACACAAAGCATAGCCATAGGGAGCATTCAGCCGCCTGCATTTCTTGTCCCAAAGACGTGCGCCTGACAAGATCTACAGACAGCCCTCATGCCTCCTTTAGTACAGGTTTTGCCGGAATAGTGACTGCCGCTATGCTTTGCCTATTCAAATCCAGTAGAAAAAAAAAGGAAAACACTAAGAGCGTGCAAAGAGTTGACATTTGAAATATTTTTCAAATAGGGTTTGCTATTCAGTATGATTCGCACTAGAATTTTACTATTTGAACTTTCTGAAGACAAATAAAGTCAATGGCAAATTGACAGTAGCCCATTCAGATTTTCATTCTGCTTCACCCCCTCTCACACTGTCGTATTGCCACAAAGCTGCCTTTCAGGCTCTGCTAAAATCGCAAATGTATTGACTCAAGATTCTTAAGGTTGGCTCAAGCAAAGAGCTGACATATGTGGTAGATGGAGAGGTGCAAAATTAATGCTGTTTTGGACCTGGAGTATAACACTAAGTTCGAAATATCAGACACGGAAGATTTTCAGCATCCAAAACGTCGGATGTTTTTATATATTCTCTATGAGCTACATCTGGAATTCAAGACTCAAAGGGAGCACAACCTTGTTTACCACATCAGCTGGGCTTCCTCAAAAGTTGAAAAAGGAGGAGAGGATGAGGAAATAAGATCTTTGCATTTCACGTGCCAAGTGTTTTCGGCAACACTTTGATTGGACCAAACCATGTACATATAAGTACACTTCAGCCTCTGCATTGCCTCATTCTTGATAAGACATCATTCGTCAGTGCTTCATCATCTTAGCCAAAAGAAACACTTCAATATTGCTATCTCATAAGAACATGCTTAGGAATCCTCTCCAGCTTTTTTTTTTTTTCTGCAATTGCACTTCTAAGCACATATGTACAATATTCAAATTCACTCCACACCTGAAGTTTCGCTATTCATACAGTCCTAGAACACAATTTTTTTGTTTTGCTGGACCATACGACAATATGAATGATCTGTCACTAGTGTTTGTGCACTACTCTACACTGTTGTACAACCACACTATGATACTGACCGACTGGGTGTAAGCACTACTGGCATCCGCCAAATGAAAAAATGCCTCCAGTTTCATTTAGTATGTGACCAAGCTCTCAGGAACAGTCACAGCCCCTTGGTGATTCTGACGTAGTGCCTACAAGACTTGAACCCATGTTTCCAGTCTTCTACGAAATGCCTGCACTTGTTCTTGGGCTGGCAAATACAGAAGGGCACACCCTGCATAGCCACGCTATTATGGCCTTCTAAAAAAATGATGCATACATCAAAAGCAAAAAAAAATATAAGTGCCCAGAGATTGATTGCCAGTATCTGCTGAAAAAAAAAAAATTGTTGGCAAGAGCACATGAACAGTTTCTTTTTTGGACATGTTTTTTGTCGGTATCACCACCACAAGGTACCACCATTCCTGTTTTCGTGGCGTTATCTGGTCGACCGCGTGAACCTGCACTGAGAGGAGCTAATCTCCTAAATACTACTGCTCCGCAGCTGAGGCAAAGAAGTAAGAGCATAGCAAAGTGCAGTTCAATTTGTTTTAGCTCCTTCAGTAATGAAGTGGTTTGCAAAAATTTGTCTAGTAAAATGTTTCCCAGACAGTGCCTTAACACTTCGAGAGGAAAACCAAAATTTGCAATGAAACCTGGACAAGGGCCCTTAAACAAGGTGCCCACACAGTTTTCATATGTAAACGCAACCTTATTACAAGTACAGTGCATAAAAGAACAAAATTTTTCACTACACATTACATTCTAAAGCATGAACTAAAGTGCAAGAAAAGTCATGACCAGAGGTGTGTAAATTTCGAAGCTTTCAGTTAAAAATAGTAACTATGCATAAAGATATGAACATTTTCCACATAGTTTACAAATAATTTAAAAAGCTTCCATTGCATGATCAAACACGTAAGTCTTTTTCAATAGTACTAACAAAGAGCCTAATCATTATTTCGCTAAAAAATGCATCATGTCGTGTAACATTGCGAGACACATGTTGACTGTGAATACCAGAACGTTGTGGGAATTGAGGTTAGCCCACCTCCTTTGCGCCGGCTTTATCACCTATTTATGCCGTTCTGATGTCCTAACGTGACTCTCCCTTTCTCAACGGTTGGTCAGCGCTGAGAGAGCGGGAGTGATGTTAACCCCTCTCACCAGGTAGCAGAAGTCGACTTTGGTGCTGCACTGGAGTCTTCCGGAACGTCTCACACGCACGTGTCATGAGTCAGTCGAGAACTCTTTGGTCAACGAAGAGTGAGCACACATTTCTTTCCCAATTGTCGGCTCCCATTGTTTGGTGCTCGATCGGACTCCCCAAAGATGCCATGCACCTGCAGCATACTCTTATCTTTCTTTGTCTCTTCTGAACGCTAGACCGAAAAGTGGTGCGCTGTGTTCGCGCGTGGTCGTACTACACCGACTCATACCTCTTGAAGCCAATGCGAGCGAAGTTTGTCCTCGCTCGAGCAATCGGGCCTTGTGGTCACAGATCATGAGAGCATGCAGCATAGTCAGTCACAAGGGCCTGTTTCCCTCAGGGGCGTGTCACCATGAACCCTTTAGCTCACGGAAACGTGCTCGCGGCACGCTTTGTGTTGTACTTTCGCCCGTGGCGTAGATAAGCCACGTTAAGCTTTCTTGCCGCCTTTTGCAGCGGGCGCTGTACTGCGTTCTTGGTGTTGCCACAGGCAACAAAGTGTTGTGACTTGTTTGAGAGCAGTACTACGTACTTGCCGCGCTGCCCTCAGCACCTTGGCTGTCTGAACGCATGTGTGCAGCAGCATTAGTCATGCGAGGTGACGGTGAAAGCGGCCCAGTTGCTCACTAAGACCGAACCCCCGCTAGTGGCCATACTCCTGCGGGATGCGTGTACACTACCACATGTCATGTCATTTTATATTCACTGTAGAAACAGCTGTTCACTGTTGAAACACTATTACTTAAGCAGTAGTATTCGATATGAATTCCGATTTCCTTCAGTGTTATTCAATTTGGTTTATATTACAGTTTGCACACCCCTAGAATCACGACCGACTAACAGTGAAGAAATCGTCCAAGAAATATCACATTGTTAGCAAAACCAACAATGCCAGAAACCACTAAAGACAGTGTCTTCACAAAGCAACATGCCAAAAATTGCGACCACACTTTCTTGCAGGGAAACTCAAAATTTACCCCAAAAGAATGACTCGCCATGGCTCACATGAACGGCATGGGCATAGGATAGTGTGTTGTGGGGTAGGGAGGCATGGGACCCGTGGGTGGAAGAGGATAAGCAGGTGCAGGTGGCGCGGGCCGGCTTGGCATGCTGCCTCCCATGGGCCTTGGAAGGCGGCGCGTCAATAGCTCGGTCATTTTCTCCGCCTTGATGCGACGGTTGTGTGCCAGCTTGCGCGCTTCCACAAACTCTTCCAGGAACGACTCCACCGTCCGCTCGCCGTCTAGGAAGCTTGAGGCTACCTTCTGCAAAGTCGTGAAAGACGTCAAAGGATGTTCTTAGGCTAGTAGCCAGCTTGACACGGCTTACGAACGCCATCACAAAAGACTCGAAGCAAATGGGGGAGTATCGAGATGACTGAAGCAATGGATGCAACTTGTGATGTCCCGCTGCTTCTTCGACACCGTTATCCTGCCATGTGAGGTAAGTAGCAAACGGGCACTGGCTCAGTAGGATTAGTTATAACTCAGACTACGGCTTCTAGCATGCCCATGTGGTGTTGAAATATACAGGATGTTTTCACACACCGTACGTGTCACAGTCACTATTTATGCCTCAAGGGTCCCTGTACTGTAAAGCAAAGCTTCGGCAAAGACAGCTGCAATGGGCTGAGCGGCAAGTGAACTATATGACAGCAAACCGTGAGTAGAGATTTGATATAATGGCTCAAGTGCATTTCTAAGGAAACAAATAAATTACTCTTATGATATCTATGCCCCTTTACTCATTGCAATAAGCTTCCCTTTGTGGCACACATACTTCACAGTGGTATACCTGGAGGCTTACACCAAGTATATCTGGAGGCCTACACTGACAGTAATTACATTAATCCACAGTAACACCCAGAAACAATTTGTTAAAAAAGGTAACTATCAGTAACAAAGAACAAGTGAGTGTCTCACCTCAGACTCTTCCTCTGCCTGAGCTGCTGAGGTCTGTAGTAGTGCCAACATTGTCTCGAGGGATGACTGGCCTCCCAATGAATCTTAAAGTCAAGACAAGGCATTTAGCCTCTTCAACAAAGTGCTGTGTTACAGGAACAATTATTCAGCAGTTTTGTAGTTTCGTCATTATAACAATGTTCAATTCACTCTTTTTTTGCCCTGCACTGATGCTAAGTTGTTTGCACGACGGAAACCACGAGCACAAGACACTTGAGTGTACCTGCTCTACCCATTGCTCGATTTGACAAGGACCGGCTTATCAGGCCGCTAAAGCATATTTGCTCGTGTCTGTCAACACCGCCAGAACCACACAATGCCTGAACCAATAAAAAATGCCAGGCCTGCATGGAACATGCAGCACAGTCGTAGCAAAAGCAGGCAATTCTGCCTTTTCAGAGTCCGTTGTACGCTCCCTTAGGGCAATTTCATTTGCAAATGATTCGCTATGCCATAAGTCATCGTAATTTTTGTCAAGTAGAGAAACAACCACTGTGCCATTATTTGTTGATGATCATTGTGCATAAAGGCGAGGTACCCGCTACGCAACTGTTGGGCATTAAGAGCACATTGTTGATGCTGTGGCTGATGATGAAGAATTGATAACTCAGGCTTTTGTAATGGGATGGAAGCTTTGAACAACCCACTCGTCACAAAATTCACTTTGTGTGACACCTGGTTGTTATCATACCCTTCTACCACGATTTATCACATGTTAATGTTATTCCTAGCACGGCATGATGCCAGTGTATAGGATCTTTTACAGCAAACGCTGTTATGAAATTCCAACAAGGGCCAATTCTGGTGCTGTAGTTGCCCGCCACCGCAGGTGTCTCTAAGCTCTACCATACGAAATAAGACACAAACTGACTAAATAAGAAATACCGAGCACAGAAAAGAAATCTGACCCAAACTCTTTGAGTGGGAGCCCAGCACTCTTTGAAGACGAATCGTCCATTTCCACGTACAACGAACCGGCAAAATCTATTCCCAAAATCTGAAAAGGATCGGAGTGACACACTCTTTCTCTAGGTAACGGCGTCGCAGGGGCGCTCGCTGCTTTGGTTCCGTATTTCGCACAGATGTTCCATTCACCATTAACTTTCTTGATGACCTCCCTGCCATGAGGTATCGAAAAGGCTTCGTGTCAGGTAAGGAATCACATTAACGTGAGTAATAAAGCGTTTTAGAACGGTAATGTACCAACACCACCTAGATAAGCTATAGCCGCAGTAATGTTCTCCTGTCCATCAACTACGTCACTGCTAGCGGATCAAGGTGCACTCCTGACACAAGCGGATTGATGTAGAGCCACCTAAGGGTAGGCTGACTAAACATAACTTCGTAGCAGTTCATGTTCATAGGTGGTGTTGCCAGCTACGACGGCATCTTTGACTTTGCTATTACTTGGCTGTCCTCTCACGGCTTTGGCTATCACTTGTGAAAACTAGCAGTAGCAATGCCTCCTTCATTAAGATGCCTGACGAATGGCTCGTGTTGCCAGCGGAGTCACCCTGCCTTCAGTTTCGAGCCAGTGCCGCGCAGTGGCGCTCGCGGCCGGCACTATTATCACTGCGTTTTTTACTTGTGGCCCCTAGAGGCGCATCAGTCTAGAGTTATTCGACATTTGCAACTATACATGACTATTTCGGAGGCAATGCGAAATGTCGAGTTGTTGCACCGTCCGCCAACAGTGGTGCTAAAGACTGACACTAATTGAAAATGAAGGAGGGAAAGAATGCGGCAGCAGTTTTCGTTCTCACATGGCAGGCATCTGAATAGAGGAGGCGTTGGCAGTAACAACACAGTAAGCACATGGCACGCTCGTGACTCGATGGACTTGCATGATTGTGGGCGCATTTTAACCGGTGACCTGTGCCTGTGGAAGCTGTTCCATCCGCAAAGGCTTCGTTTATATCAATGACCGGATGTAGCCTTGCTTCGGAAATGCCTGGCAGTTGCTGCACCTCTAACTGTAAGTCGAACAACGGCGCTGTTCCGAGAAGTGAGTGTGTCCGCATGTACAAGTTTTCTGCGGACGAGGCACAAAGGACAGCGTGGAAAAAGGATACCTCGTGAAAATTTCGAGCTGACGAAGCACACAGTGGTAAGCATTGCTTTTCGTTCCGCTTTTGAAAATGCTTGTGCTAAACTTACGTGCCTAATGTTGCAATTTTTCTGTAACCTACATGAGAGAGCAGAGCTTTATTTTCAATTATTGCACCGCTTGCCAAGTTCTCGTTCCCATAGCTAGCCGCATTTTTTTTGCCTGTCCTGTAAACATAACTGACCCCCGTTTCACTTGTTTCTCAGGTGTGTGAAAAACATTTTCAGATGAATGACTTCGCCAGGGTTGCAACGTACACAGACGTAAAGACTGGAAAAGTTGAAGCGCCGCTGGAGCGTGTTCGCCTCAAGCCAACTGCTGTCCCCAGTATTTTCTCTGACTGCCCGAAATACATAACTTAGCCAACACCAACGTGGGAAGCTCCAGCAGAAAAGAAAGCTCAACTGGATGCAGCATTGCTTTGAAAAGCGATAGAGCTGTCCGTTGCTGCGCAAGAAGACGAAGATCCCCAGAACAAAATTTGCAGTTTCGAGCAACTTCATGATGCCTTTTCAAGGCTAATAAAAACTTTCAAACTTCTGGACTATGATCTCCACAGAGTCATTGGCTTTGTTTCTTGACCTCTCCCTCAACTATGCTTCCACAGTGGTTTCGTCAGTGAGTGTGTTAGAGGAGCTGTCTGTTCAGGTGTTCTTTGAAGAGTCCCGCCTTCACAATCTTGCGGATGTGCGTGTGCCATCAGAATTGAAGGATTTAAGAGAGCTCGACCGAGTGCTGAAATCTGTGGAAAAGCTGCAAAGTTTTTGTGCAGACAGTGAAAAGGAAAAGGAACGCCAGGTACTTTCAACAGTGCTGATGCTCCTGGATGAAATGAGCAAGTAATAGGAGCTCCAAAAACGCCATGCATGCAAACTACAGGTACTCGACTTTGTGAGAAGCCAAGTCGAGCTGGTGTTGAAAAATGTGCCGCGATATCCTCCAGATGTGCTTGTGCTCTCGGGTCTGCTTTATACCATTTCTCCACATGCGTATAGATTTATCAGAAGTTCTCATAAAGTTAAGCTGCCACACCCAGACACCATTCAACGCTTATGCTCGTCATACTACTTGAATCCAGCTTTTGAGCAGCAAGATTTTTGTTTTTTGAATTATGCTAAAACTGTATTGCAAGCAATGGCCAAGCATGAACGCACTGTGACATTATTGATAGATGAGATCCATCTTCAAACATACTTTGAATGCAAGGCAGGCTTTGTTAAAAGTGCCGCAGCAATTAATTCTATTCCTGCCAAAACTGCATATTTGTTCATGTGGCAAAGCCTTTTGTTGAGCAACAAGGATGTGTTTTACATTTTACCAGTCGCACAGATCGATGCAAAAGCATTGCATCAATTTTTGCTCAAGCTCAACGTTGACATTGAATCGCTCGGATTCAAGATACTATCAAGTGTTTTTGACAACAATGATGTAAACAGAAAAGCCATGACATTTTTCGCTAGCCCACCTAAAACCAGTATTGTTTACCAACATCCACCTGATTCCTCTCGTCCACTGTTCTTTATTTTGGACCCTGTGCACCTTCTGAAGTCGATAAGAAACAACTGGATAAACCAGAGAAACAGTGAAAAGTGCATGTATTACCCTGATCCCAACAGCAATGACCTAAATCCACCCATTTTCATGGCATCATTTCATTTAAGTCTTTGGCTGATTCAAATGACACTGAGCAAAACAATCCTTTAGAGCTGGCACCAACACTCTCACTTGAAGCACTAAACCCCTCAAGTATAGAACATCAAAACGTAAATCTCGCTCTCCAAATATTTAATGAATTAACAATTGCCACATTAATGCTCAGCAGTTCAACATGCCAAAGGAACAGCAGATTTTATTAGCACTATTTTGACATGGTGGCGAATCATAAATCTGAAAACTCCCAGAAAAAGTGAACGCTTGCGTGATCAGATGCAGTGTCCAATTGTGTCAACAACATGTCCACAGTTGGAATTTTTGAAAAAAATACCACAGTGGCTAGACTATTGGACTAGCCTCAAGCACGACGCAGGTCACTTAACCAAAGAGATGCCCTTGGCTTTTGGCCACACAAGCCATGCTTTGTATGAGATCTCACTATACTGCCTTGAAGAGCTAAAATTTCGGCATGCGCCCCTAAGAAAGTTTCAGACGGATGGCCTGGAGGACGGGTTTGGGAAGTACCGCCAGCTATCTGGTCCTCAAAACCACATCTCGATTAGGCAGATCTATGAATCTGAGAACAAGCTCAGGCTTCAAAAATTACTGGACCTGCCTGACCTGGACGTTGTCGCAGAGCCAGTCCTTGCCATTACTGTTGATTCACTTTGTGGGCAGTTCAGCATTGCAGTGACTGATGCTGATGTCACAAAAAAAAAAAAAGATCATCAGTGATTCCCACTGTAACGTATGTTGCTGGGTATTGTGGGCATGCGACACTGAAGAAGCTCTCGTGTGTGTCGTGCAAAGAAAACTTTATAGTACTGGAGGACATCAGTTTGGATCGTGAAGTCACACTGCTCATTGCAGGTATGACAAGAGGAGGATTCAAGTTTGATTGATTGATATGTGGGGTTTTACGTCCCAAAACCTCGATATGATTATGAAAGACAGCGTAGTGGAGGGCTACGGAAATTTCGACCACCTGGTGTTCTTTAACATGCACCCAAATCTGAGCACATGGGCTTACAACATTTCCGCCTCCATCGGAAATGCAGCCATCGCAGCTGGGATTCGATCTCGCGACCCGGAGAAACAAATGGGTTTGTTGCATCAAAGCCGAGGAGAAAAAAGAAGCAAGAATGCTAAGTTTGCCGTTTAGTGAAGCAAGCGACAAAGGTTTGAGGCTTCTTATGCCTGAATGAGCTTGAAAACAATGTGTCGTTCTCACAAAGATTACCTCCATTAGTTAACAGCTGGCACAAAAGAGGCGATATCTTCAAAAAAAAACAGCTGCTCTGATATCCAGGCGAGAAAACCCGGTTCAGTGAAGCTGACTTCCAGGCCGATCTCTTGTACGTGACGTCACGGAAGCGTGCAGTGGCCATGAGCTTATCCTAGGTGGTGTTGAATGTATCAACCAGGAGTTGCCCAATGCTAATTGCATAACAAGTGTGTCGGGGAAGACTCCAATTCATTACAAAAGCCTCAGGCATAATTCTTCATCTTCGTCAGCCACCGCATCAACAAGGTGCACATAATGCCTCACAAATGTGTAGCGGGTACCACACTTTTTCAAAGACTGACAAATAATGGCATACTGGATGCTTCTCCACTACACAAAAAGTATGATCATTGATGACATAGTTGGCAATATGGGAGTAGTAGTTGCCCTGAGAGTGTTTAAAATTAAAAAAAAAAGACTCTAGAAAGGCCGCTCTTTCAGCTTTCACTGTGATTGTGCAGCGTGTTTCATGCAGGTCTGGTGAATTTTTTTTTTTTTTTTGTGAAGTTTCAAGCACCAGCACAGCTCTGTTGTAGATTACTCGACTGGCACAGAAGGCCCAAGTTGAAATTCCATCGAATCTTGGACATAATTTCCTGGTTTGCCGTGATAACAGTTAGCGACGGTGGCAGTGGCACACAATGCCACCAAGTTGTTGGCTCTTGTGAGCTCGTAACGGCTTTCACTACTAAAATATTCTGTACACAACGAGCTGATAGGAGCAACTTTCAAGCAAACATTGGTCTAATTTCGTAACGACCATTGATGAGACTAACCGAGCATTTTCTTGTTCTGCTCCACTTCATTCATCAGCTCTTGTGCCTGTTCGTACAGCTCCTTCAGCTGCTGACGCGACTGCCTAAGCTTGGGCTCCCTAGACAGGTTGAAGTCAGCCAGGCTCTTGTTGCTCGCCAGGAGCATCTCGCGTTCATTCTCGGCGTTCTTCACCTATCACGACGACACAGCAGTACAATGACAGAACTGTAAATCTGCAATTGTCACATTACATTCTGTTGCAGACAAGTCAGACACATGACATATGACACATAGAATTACTTTTCAGACAGTGCTAACACAGAAAACTCTCGTGCTAGTCTGTACAAACTTCCAGTCACTAAAACGTCACACCGGGCTGGCTACATGTGGTACCCGGCCCTACTGTGGCCTTTAATATATTGATGAGACAAAATGTGGAAACGTTACAAGCCCTCACTCGCAGATGCTAAGCTAACCATAAAACGGTTAGCTTGGCAACCAACTGCATGTATGTTGTGGCTGTTTCAATTCAGTGAGCAAACAGTACTAAATACTAATTACAATAATTTCTGTGATTTTACATGCCAAACTCACGATATGATTATGAGGCATACCGTAATGGAGGGCTCTGAAATTTCAACAACTATGGGTTCCTTAATGCGTATTGACAGTGCACAGTACGAGGGTCTCTGGTATTCTGCCTCCACTGAAATGTGACCACCGTGGCCAGGATTGAACGTGCATTGTTTGGGTCATCAGACAAGCACCGTAACGCCTGAGCCACCGCAGCAGTGCAGAACTTGATCAAACATGATTACTGCCAGGTGTGCTGCAATTATTACATCTCGTGTCTGATAAGCTGAACACTGATTTGGCTTTTGGTGCTGCAAATACCCTCATGAAAAACAAATTGACGCAGTAGGAATATGGTGTGATGTGTAATTTTCATGTGCAATCCCCAAGGTCCATAGCGGTTTGTTCATCAAATGGTGTGCAGGTAGTTATAAAGAACAAAAAATCTATATCATGATTTGGTGAAGATGGTATCCTTATTCCATAGACTTTCCCAGACAAAGAGTGATCCAAAGCGATCTCGATTTGGGGCTGGTGGTTTTACATGAATATACTCTACATCACATTTCATTGAATATCTACAATGAATCTGCAGTGTTTCACAGCTCATGCTTAGGAGGCATGGTTGTTTGGCTCCGGGGTTCTTTAGAATTATCATTTGTTGTTGCTGCCATTCACTTTGCTGCCCGGATTATGATTACTCTCATGATTCATTGATTGATATGTGGGTTTTGACGTCCTAAAACCACCATATTATTATGAGAGACGCTATTCTCATTATGCAGGACATGATTAGAAAAGTATTCAAGTAACCACTCTTGCTTGACCTTAGTTATACCTTGTGTGAGAGTCGTGTAAATTTTTTTATATACATTGTGAGCAGTGACGGAAGCAACATTTTGATTTTTGGAGCAGATTCTGGAGCAGGCAAAATGGTGCTTAGGAGCAGCCTTGAATGTTTTTGAAGCAGAAAAAATTCTAGCTTGGAGCAGCTATTGGCATTTTTGCTGCAGATAGCAAATTATTCCAAATGACTCATGAAGTTTATAGCATCATTTAGGTCTCTTATATATATTATTATTATTTAAATTAGACATATTGTGAATACAATAATCACTGAAAATGGCAAAGATTATAATTAAGAATATGGATGGTTTTTTAATACCAATTAAGTGTCATTTGCATATCTTAAGTACCCAGCATTGAAATTTTAAAATTTCATTTTAATGAAATGAATTATTCTTTAAAATGCTTGTTCTTGAGACATAAACGAGGTCAAAGCTGACGAACATGCTAAAAGTAATCAGTCACATATCGAAGTTGTCATAGCAGTGGCTAGTACGGCGAAGAAGTCTCGCACGCACTTCAGCAAAATAGTCTGCTTGTAAGGTACAAACACACAACTATATCACACATATATATATATATATATATATAAAGTGCGAGTACGTGTAGCATTGTCAATATTCTAGTATACAGCTACTATAAAAGCTGTTTACTAAATGACAGTATACAATTTGTTTTTGTTTTCATGTAGGCTCACTGGATGGCCACTTGGTCCAGCTTGATTGTTTTTAGTTTCCACCACGCCATTTCGGAGCAGGCCCGGACAAGTTACTAATAAATATTGCATTTTGGAGCAGCATGAAACAGCATTTCTCTTTTGCAATATTTTGGAGCGATAGGAGCAGCGCTTCCATCACTGTGCGAGTGTTACTCATATGCAGAAATATTGGAACTGTTTTGTTGACGCTGTTTGATAAAAATGCATTTTCTTTATATGTGGCTGTAATGGCATTTAAGTATAATGGCATTTAATGGCATTTAAGTAACAATGTATACCCAAAAACCTTAACTCATAGCACTGCACATAAAAAACACAACATTGAGAGTGGGCTATCTGCAGCAGAGGTTAGACATACATATTAACTGTTGCTACCAATGGATAAATGCTGGTACTGAAAGCACATCCACCACTGAAGGTCAAACCCATATGCACGAAAATGTACGCGACAGTGAGGAGACATAGATTGTCTTCGTGAAAGCAACCACTTGCACGGACAAACTCCATTCATGCGACTGCTTCGGCGATAGATCTCCACTGCTGCTGGCATGAGGGCGTTAACTTGCGCCAAAAGTGGTGCACCGTCTGCGGCATGCAATGTAAAATACGATGCTTTTTTTTTTTTTCACAATGGTACATAAAATGTTTATTGTCTTATCCGTTTCGAACCCATCAGCACTGCTACGTGCCACCAGCCCGCATCAGAGATGGCACGAAACTTGTAGTTCCTGGGTTAGATGAATGAATGAATGAATGAATGTTTATTTCCTGTCTCTCAGGTCTCATAATGAACATTTATGTCCAATTACGTGAAAGTTGCACTCGTCACCGTTGGCCATGTTGCTGGTGCACAATGATAAGCAAGTGGCAACAATCAGCAGCATATGTCACAGATGCACAACCTGTTTCAGTATTTTGCTATCGGCTGCTGGAGCACCGTACTCCACGGACAATAGGTAACAGATTTCAAATCTGAAAATGTGAGCGATTGCACAATATTGACCCCACGACACGTCGTCCGAATAGCCTATTTCATCGCTCGTAGCATGCACTCTCGCGCATGTGAGGTTTGGCCTTCACACATAGGACATCATGAATTTGCATGAATATTCTGTAATGGTTAATTAGCTATAACAGCTATCATCTGCATGTTCTCTGTAAAGAAATACTTAACGAGATAGTGTTAAGAGCTCACTTCGCAGAAATTCGGTCGTCGGTGTCATTGGTTGTGAGCGAAAAATCATCATCTTACGTGTGACCGAAAAATCGAGAACGATTCAAATAAAATAAATAAATGATGAAAAATCCTGCAGCACAGTGGGGACCGAACCAGAGTTGATAGGGTCCAAGTGGGGATCGAACCCGGGTCGTTTGCGTGGCAAGCGGATGTTCTACCACACGGCCACTCCTCTGCTTGAGAAAACAGTGAAGAGAACTTCCTCTGCTTGGAAATTCAGTGAAAATAGTTTCATGCTTTAGAAACACATGTGTCCTGTATACATGCTTCACAATGCAACATGAAACGTCGCAGTATTAATGTGTGGTACAAGCGTCTATTGCCAACGGGCATCAGAATATATTATAATGGCTCCGTGGTTGAAAGCCACTACCTTCTACAAAAGGCAAACAAACTACTGTGCCTGTTGCCTTCAGGTCATGTAGTGGGTGCATAGCAAATTTGGAAAGGTTTCATGTACTGAATGTTCGAAGTACGCACTAGGAACAGGATGTTGTTATCGCGTTCAACTCCAAAAGGCGAAGCTTTAGTGTCCCCTCATTTTTGTATGCTAATTTTAAGCTAAAACAGCAAAAAAAAATACAGCTAGTACGCACGGTAGCTGCTTTTTGCAATTTCTTTCCGTTGCCTGCACCGTCTCCTATGTTTTACTTGGTAACGCCTCACAAGTGGCCTACAAGAGCCGCAGCTAACACACGAAACGTGTTCAGAATGAAATGTGTGTGACTTTAACAGTGTACATATTCCTATGAAGATTTAACTTCAAAGGTAGATGCCAACTTGGCATGCGACCACAGTATAATCTAGTGTATGGATGATCGTCTGATTTGTGCTATCGCGAAAATTAGCTCATGCGGTGACAAGAAAACAAAGCTTCTGCGAATATTTACAAACCAGAACTAAAGGAATCACGGTTAGTGAACGATAAACAGAAGTTCCAGCAAGAAGAATAACCAAAGGAACATTTTACTCCGTTGTCGAGCTCACCGCTTCGGAGTGGTCATACATATTTTAATAGCGACACATAGCTTTTAAACACACGTGGATTCAATGATGTGACGATCCCCAGCACGAACATAAGAATGTTTACCGTCATGAACGACAGCTCATCTGCGTGTCAAACCAGTAAACACGTTGTACGTCTTCAACACACTGCGACACGGCTGCGAGAAGGGCACCCTAGCTCTCTAAACAGAAACCTAGACATCCTAGTCTACTTTTGCACAAAGCAAACATCAGTGAGGTATGAAATGAACACGCGGACGCAAGGTTCGAATACAAGCACGCACTCGCAATCGGCACACAACACACCTGTTGGAGGTCCTTGACCATGCTGTCGACACGGTCATCATCGTTTAGTAGTTTCTGCAGCTCCTCAGTGTTGAGGTGCTGGAATAATCCCAGGGCAGCCGTGTAGTCCGGGTTTACGTCGCTCACGTAGTAAGGCATGTTGACCAACCTGCGTGCAGCAGGAACGGGAGGTGGAGGTCGCTTATGACGAGGCATATTCAGTGTACACTACACGGCCAGCATTGAACGACAGCTCGTCTGTTAAACGTCTGCCCGACACAGAAAGCTCACAATGGGACGAAACGCAGGCGGGACGGGGGGGAAGGTTATCGCATCGCTTGCACCGCCGTGACGCGCACACCGGAGCTCCTATGGCAACAGCCAATCGGAACCGCGTCGGGCCTACTTTATGCATGACGTTACGTGAAATTACAGGAAGATGACGAAGCTCGCGGGCGTGTCAAGAGCCCCCGGGCCCTTTCTTTCCCAGTGCCACACAAACTTCGGTTGTCCGCCGACGAACGGACATTTCGCGGCATTGCAACAGCACGGTTAGCAATTGAAAAGGTAATGTGAATTACCTGTGGTCCCGGACGTCTTCACGTTGTTAGCTCGCACTTGACATTTCCGCCGAATAACAGATTGAGTGAAGGAGAGGAATGTAAACAAATGGAGCAGAAAAAAGTAACTTCTAAATTGGAAGCAGCAGAAGGTGCGACCACAGCACACCGCGAGACAGAAACCGCAAGTAACAACAAATGTCCTCCAATGTTGCTGGGTCTTCATAACCACTCCACCGCTTTCAGAAAGCGAAACCATACCATATTCTCTAAGTTTCGGTATAGTGTACTAGAATATACACTATAGTTGCGACATTTTAGCTGCGGGAATCGGCGCAGTATTGTCGAAATCATTGCACCACTATGTATCGGCCGTTCGTTTTGCGCAAAAAAAAAAAAAAGGTGGTCTATCTTTATTTTCACACTCACCGGCGCCGTGGAAGCAGTGTCCGTCCGTGGGTTTTGAAGGCGATTCGGGTCGCGTTTGTTCCATTTTAGAGCTGCACAAGCATGCGATGCATGTGATGTTACTTGGAGCATGTGTTAAATAAGAAAGAAAGTGAAATAGGCGTCAAACAGAAAGCAGGGCGATTGCCTTAGTAAATAATTAATGTTCTTCGTTATACCAAGGAGTCACAAATTGAAATCACGAGTAAACAAAAAATGAAAGCATACTATAAGAACTTAAATGCAATTTTAGCAGCCTCTTACAGCGGCGTACTAGAGGCACTTCGCCGTAAGAAGCTGATATACTGCACGCAGCTGAGTCGTTCACTGCAGCTCGCTGCCGCTCAGTATGCCAAATATGGCCCTTTTCCTTCTCCAACCCAGATTAGAATCAAATATATACACCTGACGATAGAGGCAACCGCAAATTACACGGTCGGAAAGCTAAACAGTGACAAAAAAAAACAATAGGCTAAAGACCTGCATTCGTAGACCTCTTGGCACAACTTTCGTACCGTTGGGGACATAACACCCCATTTGATGCCAGCAAGCATGCCTTCACAAGTGGAGACAATGAGCAAAAAGCATCACTAAAATTTCACACTCACACAATTTAGCCGTCACTGATGGTCGCCACTCCTCATTTCTACCTCTCCAAGAAGTGAGGTCATTGCCAATGTGCATTGACAATGTGCATTTCCCTAAGACATAGCTCAAGCAACGCTTTAATGCTACAGCAGTAAATCCATAGTTCAGCGTACTGGTACGTCACCAACTCGTTCACGCAGATGCGCAACATTCTTTCAGCCCCAAGTTTTTAAAACATATTAATGTTCTGTGTTGATTGCAGACCAGTGCTGTCTTCAAGAAAGAAAAAGCAGATGACTTTAACACCCCGCTTCGTCCACGTGTGTTGAAGCATTATTGTACTTTTGCTTACAACCACAAATATATCAACACCGTCACTGTGAAAGCAGCAAGATGGAGGAAAAAAATTCACCCTAACTCTTTAAAAGCAGAAGAGGTTTCAAAGCAGTCATTTATTAGCAATTCAACAAACTATTGCAGCACAAAAAACAAATAACTTCAGAGGTGTACACGAACTGTGCTCCGAAGCACTTCACAAATGTCATGAAACAAGGAAAATGAGTACAGGCAGAAAGTTGTGTAGATACACATTTTATGAAACAACTTGCTTACACACAACCGAGTTTAATGCTCCCATGGACAGATCATAATGAGCAGTAAGGGTGTGCATTAGGTGCATGTTATGGGGACATGGTATTTGTGTGAATAAATGAACAAATAGAAACAAACCTCACATTAATGGCCTGAAGTTCTTCAACTCTGCTTCAACGAACCCTTAAAAAACAAAGCATTCCCAAATAACATACACCACCATTTTCTACACACGGGCCTACAATGAGAAGCAATTAAACCACTATTTCCAAGGCAAAAGATGTTTCTTAGTGCATCAAGGACTAATTGCCAAATAATGAAAACATACCGTATGCAGTAATACAACACTCAAATAATCGAGGTTGGCATATTGTCGCGCGTGAACAAGAGGGACTTCAGGTAAAGAATACCGCGTAGTCACAGAGGCGCAGGTCAGGGACACCACAATTCAAAAAGAACCAAAAGCCTCGGCGAGAGCGCGCTAGCCCAACAACTTCTTCCTCCTTTTTTCTCCTCGATGCGGGCTCGTGCTCGCCGCAGTTCATGGCCAGGTGGCATTATTCCCCCACTGAAAAAAAAAGCATCGCCCCGATGCTCGCGCGAATGGTAGTGGATAAGCGGAAGTAAAGCAGACATGCACACTGTGGGCACACTCAAGAAAAAACAACAACAAAAGAACAAGGCTGAGGCACGGTCCCACTAACGTACGAAGTACGGCTTGAGCCGTACAACGTGAACAATCTCTGGGTAGTGCTTTCGACGCTGGGGTGACATGGTTCCATATGGAACCACCTCATAATTCACGTCACTGATGCGACGCACTACTTTGTAGGGTCCAAAGTAGCGACTCAGGAGCTTTTCGGACAACCCTTGGCGGCGAACCGGAGTCCATACCCAAACTAGATCTCCTGGGTGGTATTCGACCTGTCGATGGCGAAGATTGTAGCGGCGTGCATCTGCAGTTTGTTGTTGCGTGATATGCAGGCGTGCCAACTGTCGAGCTTCTTCGGCAAACTGAGCAAGCTGCTCAGCGTCAGGTGTGAGCGACCCGTCGTAATCGTGTGGCAACATAGCGTCCAACATGGTCTGGACCTCACGCCCATAGACGAGACGGAACGGTGTGAATCGTGTCGTTTCTTGGATGGCAGTGTTGTAGGCGAATGTTACGTATGGAAGGACCTGATCCCACGTCTTGTGTTGAACGTCTACATACATGGACAACATATCGGCGATGGTCTTGTTAAGTCGTTCCGTCAGGCCGTTAGTCTGCGGATGATACGCCGTCGTCTTGCGATGGCTCGTGAAGCTTAGCTTGAATACATCGTCAATGAGCTGAGCCGTGAAAGCTGTTCCGCGATCAGTGATGACGCAAGACGGGGCGCCATGGCGAAGAACGATCTGTTCGACGAAAAACTGGGCAACATCGGAAGCTGTAGCTCGTTGCAGGGCTCTTGTCTCGGCGTATCTCGTTAGATAATCTGTCGCTACAACTATCCATTTGTTACCGGCAGATGACAGAGGAAACGGCCCCAGTAAATCCATGCCTATTTGATCGAACGGCGACCTTGGTGGTGTGATTGGTTGCAGCAGGCCTGCAGGCTTCAGTGGCGGAGATTTGCGGCGTTGACATTCACGGCAGCTTTTCACATATCTCTTGACGTACATAGCAAGTCTCGGCCAGTAGTACGCCTGTTGAACTCTGGCGAGAGTTCGTGAAGAACCTAGATGCCCGGATGTGGGTTCGTCGTGGCAGGCCAGAAGAATGTCGTCTCGCATGTCAGATGGGACCACTAGCAAGTAGGCTTTCCCATTGCCGTTCGAGTTTGATTTATACAAGACACCGTTCCGCAGGCAGAACGAAGAGAGATTGCGAGAGATGTGCCGAGGTACGGGTGTGTTGCGTCCTTCTAGTTGGTCAATGATTGCGCGAATCTCGACGTCATCGTGTTGTCGTGCGATCAAGTCTGTTGCAGTGAGGACTCCGAGGAAGCCGCAGTCATCGTCATTGTCGGGATCACAAACTCCAGTAGGTGCACGTGACAAGGAATCAGCATCTTCGTGCTTGCGGCCTGATTTATAGACAATGGTAAGGTCAAACTCTTGCAAACGAAGGCTCCATCGTGCCAGACGCCCAGACGGGTCTCGTAAATTGGCTAACCAGCACAATGAGTGATGATCAGTAACTACTTTAAAGTGACGACCGTAGAGGTAAGGCCTGAATTTCATAGTGGCCCACACTACTGCTAGGCACTCTTTCTCCGAGGTGGAATAGTTCATCTCGGCGCGAGACAGGGCACGGCTGGCGTAAGCTATCACGCGCTCGGTGCCTTCTTGATGTTGGACAAGCACGGCGCCGAGACCTACATTGCTCGCGTCGGTATGAACTTCCGTGGCAGCATCCTCGTCGAAGTGAGCAAGAACTGGTGGTGCCTGCATACGCTCACGTAGATCGATAAAAGCCGCGTTCTGTTCTTCATTCCAAACGAATGGTACGTCGTCACGTGTGAGACGAGTCAGAGGCTCGGCAATTCTAGAAAAATTGGCGATGAAGCGACGATAGTAGGCGCACAGACCGAGGAAGCGGCGTACTGCTTTCTTGTCACGGGGAACGGGAAAGGAGGCTACGGCGGTTGTCTTGTCGGGGTCAGGTCGAACACCGTCTGCGCTCACAACATGCCCCAGAAATTTAAGTTCTCTATAGCCAAAGTGGCATTTTTCTGGCTTCAGCGTGAGGTTCGCAGAGTGGAGTGCTTCCAGAACAGCCTGCAGACGTTTCAAGTGTTCCTCGAAAGTGACCGAAAATACGACGACATCATCGAGATAAACTAAGCAGGTGTTCCACTTCAGACCGGTAAGAACAGTGTCCATCATTCTTTGGAATGTCGCTGGTGCAGAACACAGGCCGAAGGGAAGCACCTTGAATTCATACAGGCCGTCCGGTGTAACAAAAGCAGTTTTTTCTCGGTCTCTTTCATCAACCTCAATCTGCCAGTATCCGCTTTTCAAGTCTATGGATGAAAAATACCTTGCTCGCCGTAGTCTGTCTAGTGAATCATCGATGCGTGGCAGAGGATACACGTCTTTTTTTGTCACGTCGTTCAGCTTTCTGTAGTCCACGCAGAAACGCAACGTTCCGTCCTTTTTCTTTACAAGAACGACTGGCGATGACCATGGACTATTGGACGGCTGTATAACATCATCCTGAAGCATCTCTTCGACTTGAGCATTGATCGCGTCACGTTCTTTGGCAGAAACTCGGTAGGGTTGTTGCTTTATGGGCGAGACATCGGTGTGTATAATAATCCGGTGTTTCATAAGGGGCGTTTGACGCACCTTTGAGGACGAAGCGAAACACTCTTGAAATTCAAGCAACAGCTCCTGCAGCGCTGCGCGTTCTTTCTGCGTGAGGCTCGAATTGATGTCCACCTTTTCAAGAGCCTTAGAAACGCCGGTCGATGTCGATTGTAGCCCACTATTTATTGATGCGGCAGAAAAACATTCAGCAACGTCTTCGATGGGGTAGGCGAAAGCGATAGCGGTGCGTCGAAACAGGTGCCGCTGCTCATTACTAAAATTTGTCACAAGCAGCGTGGCACGTCTGTCGTGAAGCGTAATGAGGCTGCGGGCTGCGCAGACACCTATGCTAAACAAAAGTGTCAAGTTGCCTTCGGCGACTGCCTCACCGTCACGTATCTCGTCACACACGACTTCAACCAGGATGCTTGAACGTGGAGGCAACGTGATTATGTCGGCCGAAACACGAAGCGAACTGAGATGGCTGTCATCAGGCTTTTCTGCTTTGTCTGTAGAGAACGTCACTGTGCGCTGTCGGAGGTCAATGATAGCACCGTATTCACGTAAAAAGTCGACGCCTAGGATGAGGTCTCGGGAGCATTCAGGAAGTATAAGGCAGCTGCAGAGAAATGTGCGTTTGCGAATGCCGACTCTAATCGTGCAGATACCGAGAGGGGTGACGACGTGCCCGCCGGCTGTACGGATTTGTGTCCCGTACCACGGCGTACCCACTTTCTTGAGATGCGTCGCCAGTTTTCTGCTCATGATGGAGTAGTCGGCCCCTGTGTCTAATAAAGCTGTAATATCGTGGCGGCCGTCGAGCACTACAGGTATATCTAGGGAAAGTCGGCTTTCTGATTCGGGAGCTGTCGTCGTTGAACCACTGCTGGTACGTACTCGCATGGATTGGGGCCCTTGTTCGTGTCGTTTATCAGCGGCCCCGCCCCCGAAGGTCGCTGTCGTTAGTTTTCCCGCCTAGGGCTGAGCGGCCGTGCTGGCGCCGCCCCTGGGTAGTTCGGGACACTTGACGAAGACCTTCTTGGAGATGGTGATCGTGACTGGCGCCGCGGGAGCAGTGGCATGCGCTGCTCGGACAGGTACTCCTCAATCGCTCTGGGTCTTTCGCCAAATCTTGGCCTGGGTGAGTCGACGGCGAAACCCTGAAGTCCGAGGCGACGGTACTGGCATTCGCGGTACACGTGTCCGGCTTCGCCACAGTGGTAGCACAGCGGCCGCCTGTCCGGTGTGCGCCATACGTCCGATTTCCGCGGGAGGAGCTGCCGATTCTCGAAATGCTGGACTGGTTGAACTGCTGGGAGTGGATCGCGATGTGCAGGGTGTACGAAACGGCGTGGAGGAGCGTAACGACTCGCAGCTTCGGCGTACGATGCAGGAGCGACGTAACAGCTCACAGCCTCGGCATAAGACGCACGGTGAGGCTCGATCGGTACAGGTGGGGAAGCATCGTTGGACAGCGGGACTTGCAAAGCCTGCTGTACTTCACTCCTGATGAGGCTGGAGATGGATCCCGCAGCAGGTGGAGGCGGCCCGTGAATCTTCTGCAGCTCGTCGCGTACCACCGATCTGATGAGGTCGCAGAGAGCTTCGAGATTGACGTTACTCCCCGCAACTCCAATCTGGTCCACCGGCGAGGCAACATTCACGTGGCGGTCGTACACAGCTGATCGCTGCTGCAGCATGTTTTCCATTGTCGTTGCTTCAGTTAAAAACTCTGCCACAGTATTCGGGGGACTTCGCACGAGACCAGCGAAGAGTTGCTCCTTAACTCCTCGCATTAGGTGGCGCAACTTCTTGTCTTCTCCCATACCTGGGTCAGCGCGACGGAAAAGGCTCGTCATGTCCTCCACGTACGCCATCACGCTCTCGTTCGGCATTTGGATGCGTGATTGGATGGCCCGTTCCGCTCGTTCACGGCGATGGGGGTCAGCGTAACTTGCTAGCAGCTGACGGCAAAACATCGTCCACGACGAGAAGGGTTCGCGGTTCTCGTACCAAGTACGAGCTCCGTCCTCAAGGCTGAAATATACATTCCGCAGCTTGTTGGCGTCGGTCCACTCGTTGAAAGCCGCAACGCGTTCAAAGTGAGCCAACCAGTCCACAACATCCTCCAACATGGAGCCGCGGAACACCTTCGGCACTCGTGGCTTCTGCAGCGTGTAATTAGCCATCGGAATATTTTCCGTACCGCTCTGGGGTGGTGCAGTTGATGCCATCTCCGGTAGAGGTTCACGCTCGGGGG
Source organism: Rhipicephalus annulatus (assembly GCA_013436015.1). Classification (NCBI taxonomy): domain Eukaryota; kingdom Metazoa; phylum Arthropoda; class Arachnida; order Ixodida; family Ixodidae; genus Rhipicephalus; species Rhipicephalus annulatus. The sequence goes on from WOVY01000983.1 coordinate 98,001, forward strand.
ACAATCCTCGGATTCTCCGGCTGGCCCGGTGGACAGGTGTTGCGACTGCGGGTATAGGGCTCCCAGGAGGCGTTTGGATCATTGACTGGGAATACCCAGCATCTCCACCAGTTGTCGCGCGTGAACAAGAGGGACTTCAGGTAAAGAATACCGCGTAGTCACAGAGGCGCAGGTCAGGGACACCACAATTCAAAAAGAACCAAAAGCCTCGGCGAGAGCGCGCTAGCCCAACAACTTCTTCCTCCTTTTTCTCCTCGATGCGGGCTCGTGCTCGCCGCAGTTCATGGCCAGGTGGCAATATAATAGTGAACATCTAACATATTTGGAAAGTGTGGGCTTCGTATCCACAAGTGAAACGTTATTTGATGCACCCACATCCAGAGCAGCCTCAACAAATGCAGAAAATCAGCATTTACCACTAAATGCTAGTCAAACCAGGTGTAACACGAGTGGACACAAATGAACAAGATTTCACGCTTACCACCCAACAGGAAACAAAGACAACTGCCCACACGTTTTGAGGAAACGCTTGTGAAATTACGAAATATTTGTTTGTACGGAGGGCAAGCATTCGACATGTTTACAATCGGCTGTAATATATTACTGCGTGATGCCGATAGCTTGTTACAAGACCAGATAAGTAAATCAGTTTCAAAGATTTGCATGAAGAGCCCGCCTGTTGATATCCAACGCCAGCCCTCACATGCTGCCTGCACAGTTGTAGTGACGCTGCGAAACACTACCTGCGAGACATCTACGACAGTGAAAATGTAATTAGCATTAATAGCATAACACCTCAGCATAATTATAATGTCCATAAAGCAATAATTTAAAACTCTCATTGAAATAGGCCATGGCTTAACCAGCTTGCACATCCATGTCTAGTTGAAACATGGCATTTCTGTAATGACATAACTTTTCTAGATGTCTGATATTACTATTACTCTTGAAACAGTTCAACTTGTGCTACATTATTGTTGTATCGTGATGCAACAAGATGGCTCCAACAGTACTGCACCACGGTGCGACAGCTTTTTCAACATCTTTTGCAAGCTCTGCTGCTTATATATAATAAAACACTCTTCCAAAACAGAGTTTTTGATTTTACTGCTGCTCTTGTATATATTACAGCGTTTCAGTCACCTACACTTCATACACTGGCCCATAGAAATACAGTCAGCAATATTTTGCCCGAGTCTATACCGATTGCTTTTGCTGTCTTAGGGATTTTTCGTCATTTGTCTATGCATCTGCGACAAAACAATTTCACTACATGATCTTGTCCACATATTTGCTCTGTCAGATGCTTGATGAAAACACTTAACCAAAAACAGCACTCAAGTAGAGTCAAATTTATAGTTATAACAGAGAGTAGGTTTGTTTTATCTAAAAATTAATGACTAAGATACATCAGTTACACCACTGAGGTTGTTTTTCCTTCATTTAGTTTGCTATAACCGACAGTGTGTCATATGTATCCACATCCGTTATATCAGGGCTTACCTGTTATACATTCAATGATCATATAACACAAGGGCTTGGGGGGATCCTAGGAAGAGATGGAGTAAAGGCATTCAACAGTATGATCAATTATCAATGGGACTAAACTGGCTAGACATCCACAATGTCACAAGGTTACATCTGAATAATCAGCATACATTTATTACATGTGCTAATAATCAAGACTGGAGCCCACAGTACTATAATGAGCAGAGTCTAGAATCATAGCAAAAACGTTACAAAAGTATGATCTCAGTGCCATTGTATGATATGATTAGTAATATACATACAATGAGCGACGGAGATGTGATCACAATTAGTTGTGCGCATTCATACATTATCACTAGCAAAGAGATAGCTTACCCAATCATTCATCCTAGCGGTGTACTTGTTGATGTTATATAGTACAGAATTAACATGCATGCTGCTAAACTGTATGATTAGCATACTTTCATTACAGAATTAGCATGCATTCATGTCGTGTGGTGAGCTAATTACTGATGTCATTTAGTACTGAAATAACATGCATACTGCTTCACTTCCATGCCAAAGCAAAGGAAAGAACACTGGAAGCGTAATATAGACACACAGAGATTTACAAAGATACACTGTGTCGAAACACGGAGAGCACAAAAGAAAGAACAGGACACTGTGCAAAAGAAAATACTCAGCAATCGGAAGTTTGATTGCTGGTGAAAGTTGCTACTACAAACAGACGGCAACTTAACATTCATAAAGCTTTAATGTTTAAAGATTCAGTCCCCATCTCCTTCTGCACACTCACAGAGTGCAGCAGCCCAACTGCTTTTAAGTGCAAGCCATGTGTAGCATAACTGGACAACTCGTTGAGTCTTTTAGACATTCAGGCACAACCTCAACTTTTGTTGGAACCACGAAAGTGAAAATAAACTTTGCTCTTTCAGTGAGCGTGATATGTACTGCGAATGTCGCAAACACACCGTATGGAGCTTTTCGTTGGCAGACAACGCGGCTTTCCATGGCTCCAATGTAACAACATTGCAAGGCCCTGAACACTTTTCGAACAAGCTTGAATTTGCCTTAACAATCTAGTGGTGATCGAACGTCAGCTTCATTCAACTAGGACATTATCTGTTATTTGCGTTATTCGAGTCTGCATCCACATCACCTAAATATTAAAAGACATGAGAGTCCTTTTCCTGCTAGCTGTGAACGTCGGCTCTCTATTACCTGTGTGCAATCTCAAGTAACAAAACAAAAAGAAGCGCACAGAAAATCACACATCGCACAGTAAAAAATTGTCATTATCAACATTTACATTTCAAAGCAACCCCCCCCCTACACATACACACACACACAGGTCAACAATTTATGATCAACAAGCCTCGACTACCACCTTAAAGGCACAAATTTTACACATATGAATTATGAATATCAATGCCAACAACACAAGCTCTTTCAAAAAGCAACATGTCTAATGAACACTGCAGTGGAACGCTTATTCTGAATGCAGAAAGGAGAGAATATGAGGTAGCAGTATCATTTCAAGTTTGAGGAAGTGTGAGGCTCCAAACAATTCTATCACACAGCATTCCACACGATCGCTTACCAATAGCAAACAAGTTGCGAACACAGGGCAGTCAAACCACAGCGTGCAACCAAATTTGGAAAACGAGATGGCAATCTACTCGTAATCGACAAGTGTTGGGTCGGGCTCCTCGTCCTCTTCCTCTTCTTCAGCATTTTCCTCATCGTCCTGCGATGCAGCCAGTTTCTCGGATTTTCCAGCACCTTTCTTTGCCTTCTTTTTGACGAAGTCGCCGGTGGAATAAGGGGTCATAAAGGCTTCCTTATTCAGGGTACGTGTCAGAGCAGCTTTTACCTACAAAACAATAGCAACAATGAAAAATGGTGAGGGGCCATAGATGCCAGTCGTAGCAGCAAAACAAAACATCTTTGGATTTAACATTAAAAGCGATATGAGAGCTATGCGGGACATCGTGGGATGCTATTTGTGAGGCTTCAGAATAATTTCAAACACTAGGCACTCTTTAATTGCATAAAGTACAGTTGAAGCTTAGCAATACAAGTTCCACGGTCCACATAATTCAAAACAAAATGAAGTTCATCCTGAAGTATAGCACCTGATGACCTATGTGGTAAGTCGCACAATGACAGCCTTACCAAGTTTTCTAGGACCAGAACTGGCAGCACACGTGAAGACAGCGCAGAGAAGAGGGGTGTTATGTCAGTTTGACGTGTCGGATTTCAAGGTAGTTTGTGGTTGAGTAGATGAACCTAGCTAAATTTAACCTTTTGCTTATATAGTATACATTCCAAGCCATCCCAGGCAATAAAAGTTTAACCAGGTTCCACCAGAGGCCATCAACATCCATGGCATCACGGCGAGCTGGCGCAGGAACTTCCAAGGAAGCATCACCACCTGTCCTTCCATTACCTGCCTTCTCTAGTGCATTGAGCGTCTTTCCGGATTAAGGTATCGCATTAAGGTGTTGTAGTACGCTTACCATGTTGTAGGAGGGGAAACTTACCAGCTCAACTCAAATAATTTTACCCTTTGGAGTCCTGTTAGCGCGATTTATTGAAAGGATAAAGACACTGCACATAATTTGTTAACAGGAAACTCCAGTGCATGCAAACCGGAAGCTGCTCGTGCCGTACACCAGCAACACAAGCCAGCAGTTTAACGACATTATCCAGTACCAGCAACATGCATACAGGACCCTCTCACTCATCCTCATTAATGACCTTTTTGAAAAACGATTCAATCTTTCATTTTATACTCACCCTTAGCTACAGTTTTATAAGATTTTATGCCCTACTTTACTGCACTAGTGATTTTTTCACCCCTATTTATTCTCTGAAGATAATGTAAACACGTAAAACACATCTAAAACTGCTGTTCAACCACTTGTGGAAAGCTTTTACATTAAAAAATTCAACTATATATTTGCCAGATTGATGGGCAGCAGCTGCTTTATGCACTGGCAGGTATACCTTAGAGTCGATGTTCGCCATGGGGTCTTTCATGCCCGGCCACAAAGCCAGGTCACAAAGATTGTCCAGGTCGGCTCGCTGCAAGTAATAGTGGTGCATGCGGCTCACAACACTCGGCACACCATCAGCACCCTTGTCGATCAGTGGCTTGGTCAGCGAGTCTAACAAGGGCCCGACATAGTCCATGGACAATTGCGTGCGGTCAGCGGACACTCTGTGTGACAGTGAAGCAAGAGAATGCGACTATTAGTTTTCAATCTGAATTATTTACAAGCTAATTAAAGTTGAATTAGCTTCCAATAGCCAGTTTATGATAGAATTTGGCAAAACATCCAAAGTAATCCAAAGGTAAGGTCTTTAAATTGTGACGTGCAAAGGCCTAGAAGGACGACGATACAGAACTGAAAACACGGGACGACGCAGGAGAGGTGTGTGGTCCTGTGCATTCTATTCTGTGTTGCCGTCTTCTCTTCACCTTTTCGCGTCAGGAGTCAAAACCAACTCGCCCAACTCTCCATCGCTCTATGAGCTGATGCCAAATTAACCAAGACATTGTGTACGACCCAAAACTTTTGTATACCTTACGACATGCCGTTCATCTATCGAACTCCACTTGCCTGATCGTGGGCTAGTTCAGTCGGAGTTTACCAAAAAGAACTCATTTGCAATTTGATAGTATGTTGCTGCAACAGGACCGACAACATGTCTTCAAAACAAACAAGAAGCGAATTCCCATTTATTCTCTAGTCACTGTTCGTGGGCATGCCAAGGGACAAGGCTAACAGCTGCACCAGCGATATCGTGCAAGCAATGCAATTGCAGGGAGCACCAGCCGGATATTGAAGCAAGGTCAAACAATAGCAGCGTTCTTTCTTTGAAACATGTCCATTACCATAGCTGCACGAGATAGCTGTTGGTCCTGGTTAGAGGTCATACACCCCAACTTTAACACACAAAAGCCCTCACCGTGTGTGCGTATGATGCTTGAGTTCACGCAGCAGGCGGTGTCGCTTGGTTGTGGAGGAGTTCTTGCCAAACCACGCGGGGAAGCTGATCATCTCGCGCATGTGACCTCGGACCAGTTCTCCGGGAATCACGCTGGAGAAGAAGGCCTGCATGGGAAGCAGCGACCAACTGCCGTGCTGCCGGATCTGCCGCTCCACCAAGTCTCCATAGCTGATGCAGTCGGCCGCTTCACTGACCAATCGTAGGTGTTTCTGGCGGTCGCCCCTGGCCAAAATGTAAATACGAGAGTTGCACAGAAAACGATGACGACTACTGTCAAGACTACGAGCGAATAGCCAAACAGAGGGCCATTCCTTACGTCTAACCTTCCACCTCTTGTAGACGAACTCATAACGTACACATATTTCTCATGCTTACTTGTATGCTGGTTGAGTTCGTTGAAAATAAGAACATGCTGAGTTTATTCAGAATAAAATGCCCCAGTTTTATTTAACAAACATGAGCAAGTCTAAGCGTCTGGTTCATCTTTTTGTGTGTGCACAGAGAGTGTCACAATACTGCACTACCATTTTCTACTACAGTACTACAATGAAAACTGAGTGCAGGCTGTACGTGATGCAAATTTTTCTTCAAGCTCAATTTTTTTTTTTTACTTATGTCTTTCAAAGAAAAAGAAAATAAATATTTTGAAAACATTTCATGAATCAGTTAACGTGAACCATGAATCGAGGCAGAGCAAAAGCCACGCCTGTCTTGAACGATCATGAAAAAACGCGAGGGTGTAGGGGTGCCACTCGGGCAGCAACTGTGGACTTCGCTTCTAAGAGCACGGTTGCGATCGCTGATGCACGCGCTATATCGGTAACCATCAGTGGGCGGCTCTCATACACTTCGACGTGCTCTGCTCTCATCGCGAAGAAACTGCACGAAAAATACTGCTCTCCTTGGCGTGGCTGCAATTTTTTACTCTAGCATCTTGTGCAGTGACACGAGATCGAATCCAAAAAAATTAGATATCACCTTACTTCATACAACATTACAATTTGTAGCTACTACCTCATTCGTTGCTGATCCCTTGTGGTGCAAATGTAACTTTATTACCGTAGATGTGTGCAGTCGGCCGTACATTTAACTTGAACGCACCAGCTTGAACCGCTGAGTACATAAGTGCCATATGAAGCAGCACATTGGCGAACTGAAATATATGCACGTGCTCTTCATGAGCAGTCCTGTGCACATGTCTTTACGAGGCTGTTCCGGGAGCCTGACTCCATCTCCACTTCTTTTGAGCACCGTTACCGTTATCCTTTTATTTGCTCTTCTGAATGCTGTCATTAAGTTATTTTAAAAATCAGTACCTCCGCAAAGGCGAAGCAATGAGTGTGATAGCAACAAATAGTTATGTTATATGAAGTATGGCTGGCAGCTAACTTTTCTAGATCCGGTATCGCGTAACTCGACATAACGCTGAAGAGATGCTCTTCTAGCTGTCACTTCGCATTGATTGCTCAGCGCGTACAAGGGTTTGCGAGCCATATTATGTAGCGCTGATGCCTGCAGAGATAGCGCGGCCGCGATCGATCTCGACCTTACAATCAAAGTTCACAGCTGCTGCTCCAGTGGCCACAGCCTTGGTGAAACCGCTAAAATAACTGTTTCGATGAAACTGAAAGCATGATATTTCAGGCACGGAGGCACCTTGCCGTTAAATTGAGGCTCTGTGGCGCAATATGGCACTGATAAGCAATTTAGGCACAACAGGAATGGTTCAGAGCAGGATGGTGCAGGTAAACCAGTTTGGCACAAATGCCACAGTTGCTCCACTCCTGGCCAATTCTAAAAAGCATTGAAAAAGCAAAGGCTATTGAGCAAAGTTTTTCTAAAAAAAATAATAATAATCGAGAGGCGATGGGCTGCACTTGAAAGCCTGTGTTTGTTGCAAGGATAATATTTGCAGGTGTGGTGTTTAGTAACTCTGGCCAAGTGCCGTCACCAACATAGAACTGCATACCACCATGTCAGAGAGTTGATCCAACCCACACGTGCATCACATACATCTCTTTCGCGAGAAGCAGAAAGCAGGCTCACTTGGCTTCCAAAGGTTGAACGTGCAAGTAGTTATCCTGGACAAACAGAGGGACCATGTTGTAGTCGTGAAAGAAGAGTGCCGCCTTCTCGTTGAGCGTCATGGACTGGCCACCCTCTGTGCTCGACAGAATCTTGCGCACCACGTCAAATGGACCCTGAGAGAAAAAGAGCGAACAACCACACGTTAGGCGCCGATACCACACTTTCGGCACGTCATTTATTTGCATTATATGACAGCCCATACGAAGAGAGGTTCATACGAAACGCCTCACCATCTTGATATCCTTGGTGCCCTTGCCCGCATCCTCCTTCACCTGCGACACGCTCATTGTCTTTGTTCGGGAGCTCCAAAGCGAGAGGTTGTGCAGTGCCTAAAAGCAAAAATCATTTTAACCAAAAGAGACTATTCAATAGTAATAAAACATAAAACAAAACAAGTGACATAAGACATGAGGGCTAGGATCTAAACAAACAAAATTCGTCTATCCTGTTTCAAGTTCTCCCGTTTTTATACATCGAAAGAGAACAACCACAAACAGAATGAGATGAAATTTGCCAATGCTTCACAAGCTTGTACTTTTCCTTTAATCTAAATTTTTCATCTCAGTACATTCTCCTCTTTTTCTAAACAAATCAGTCAGAAAAAATTTTTGTAGCAAGACCGTCATTAAACACTGCCCGAGAACATTTAGTGTACTACCATTATTTGCAGATGCGCCTGGTAACAAGCCCCCTATTGCAGGGAAAACTTGGAAATGTAACAGATCTATTAGACTGACCTGTCGCACATCTTGGTTGGAGGCCATGACAATCTCTTGCACAACAGCAGGTGTGATGGAGAGACCTTCCTTGCATGCGATGGACATCAATGCAGCCTGCAGATGTGAGCGATGAACAATATGAACAAAGCAGCCATCATAGAGACTCCACAGAGCCTAAACAAGGGAAGAGCAGATAGTAAGAATAATCAAGCACAACTGTCACAATTTTGGCTTAACATAGCGCCGCTGTGATTCAATAAATTGAAATGCAACACTGCTTTGATGACTGTCCGACGAAACAGGTTTCAGAACACCTTTCCTTGGCTAACTCAAACAGTGGAGCCGAAAGCACAAGGAAATGCAAATGTGAACAAAATGCAAAATGAGGATCTGCTTTCTTAATTATCTTTTCTTTTAAAAAGATAGTTTCCCAATTCATAATGAAGTGAGCGTACCAAACCACAGTGATGAAACTCGGGCGCAGAAAAATTTCCAGGAGATATGCCATACCTTGAGTTGAATGAGCAATACTAATATGACCAACAGAAATTATTTAGCTAAATTGATAGAACACACTTGTAAAGTGTTGCATTTGCATACGAGTCACATTCCCCTCACTATTCGCTTCAGTATTGTACAGCTCCATTGTACTGTGGCAATCAGTCTAAGGAATGCTATGGTGAGCCAACAAAATGATATAGTATAGCATACAGGGCAGCACAGTACTGCAACCACATCATGCAAACATCACCCATGAGGCAGAGAAGCACGGTACAGCACACCGCCATCTACGACAAACTTTGAAACTCTCGAACACAAAAAAGCTGTCATGCAACAGCACGTGCATCACAAAGAATCAGCCGGAAAATGACAATGTGTTGATCGCTACGCTGCACAAAAGTACACGCTTTTTGCGTTGGATGAGGAAGTGCCCAGACCACAAGAACGAGCAAAAGAGACAAACGAAGCTATATGTTTTGAACACTTTGACTTCTTACGAGAAAAAATTTTCCCACCTGAATTTGCTTGACTTGCGGCCGCTGAAATCGCAAGTCAAAACAATAGTTCACCAAGGAACGCATCTTCGGGTGCGAGCGATCATTGCAGATGCAGATGATGGGGATCCGCGTGGACTTTATCAGAGCAATCATTTCCTGAAAAGACAAAAAAAAAGAACGATGCATAAGCAAAAAATTTTATTAGCAATCTGATATTCAAGTTCATAAATATCTTGAACAGCCGTCACACAGTGTCAAATAGTGATAAGGGCATTAAGGGGAGATGCTACTCGAAGACACTTTTTTTAAATATTCACCCTAGAGCAATGAAACTTGAGCTGTTTATGGAACTTTTCATGCTGATTTCAAAAATACAATTAGTTTTCTTGCAAGTTGCATACATTTAGCTCTGCAACATGACAAAGTGAAAACCTTAACCCTTTCGCCCCCCTCTTTTCATCCCTGAACTTCCTTAATTTTTAACATTCATAGTTCATAATGTTTCAAATAAAGTGTAGAATGCAAATAACTAATTAGGAAGCACATATAAAGTATGTAATAGGCGTGAAAAATAATAGACTTAGAAAGTCCATATTTCACCTACCCTAGTAAAGGCATACATACAATTATTTCAGTATACAATAAAATATTGAAACTTAAACTAGATAATTACATTTGTCATACTTGCAAAACATTTGGGCAAAATTTCATGCAGATCCGAGCATTAGAAGTGCCCGAAAAAGGAGGGGCACATTGAAAAAAAAAAATGGCAAAATTTGTGTTTTGTGAAAAACGAGTTTTAAAGTTAAAATTGAGTTTTTATTTATGAAAGACATCATTAAATCTGATGAAATTTGACAACCAAAAAGAACAATCCTTCTTGTAGTGGCCACTGCCACTAAAATACGCCAGCACCATAAGTTTGTCCCTCTCGGCTTTTTCGAGCCGAATCCTCACAGACAGGGCCATGAAACACTTGCCAAACTTCGGCTCCATCTGGCAGAGGCATGTGCCAACAGCAAGCTAGGAAGAAGTTCGACAGGACTGCTAAATCCAAACTAAGTCCAGTGTCATGCCACTTTGCGGCCATGTTTGTGCCACATACCGTCGTACATAATGGCAATGTTGTCTCTGCTAAGTTCCCTCACTGCCAGCTCTTTTGACCTCACAAGATTGGAGCTGACGTCATCCTCTGCCGCATCACGAACTTTCCGGCTGATGGGTGCTAATGACTTTTGATGCATTGGCTTTTGCAAGCCAACAACTGCCGCAAATCGGACCAGCTGCTCGTAGCCTATTCCTACAGAGCGCGCCGCACAACAGCTTTCACTTGCGAGCAATGGCTTTTTTCATTCATAACTAAGACAATTACACGAGAAAAGCATTGTGCAGCTGCGCTGCTCGACAAGACATGGACCCCGCAAATAGGCGTCACAGCACATACAGGCGCGCAGCGGCCAATGGCAGTCTGCCGATCCGTACCATGTGATAAGCCAGTCGCGGTGCTCAAAAAACGCGCAGAAGCGTGCTTCACTTTATTATTTCTTGTGCTGCATCAGCGAGGGAAGCTGTTGTTATTTGAAGAGTGAGGCTCGACTCTTTGGCTCATGCGATCAACAATGGCGAGCGGCGGCGCATTATCGGCGGAAAGGTGATCTGCACACTTCGGACCTTTTAACAGGCACCTTGTGCTCTTTAGCTGCAATTTCGAAGCATTTCCAGTTAATTCACGACCTGTATTTTTTTTTCTTAACAGTAGAGGTACTGATCTTATCAAATCAGACAAAAATAAAAAATCGGTAATTTTGAAAAAAAAAAAAAAAAGAAACTCGCATTTTTCGACTCGCATCTCCCCTTAAAAAAAAAAAGTGTACACCATATTAAATATTACAATTACAGAATATTATAGCATCGATTCTGTAATATGATGCAGCGGTTAACTACTTCTCTGATAAGTTGATCTGATCACTCACACAAGCCACTGTTATGGGTTAGCTTGTAGCTTTAAGACTAAAATATGTCCTCACAGCCACAACTTGTAGAAGGAAAACCGATGTATGAATAAGTGCACCAGGTCACCAATAGGGAAATATTCATAAAAACAATTGCTATCATTTTTGGCACAAAATAGAGCTACAGAAGTAAGTTTCCTTTACACGTGCAATCACTGCCTCCTTCAGCCACTGCCCCACAGTCTGGCTTCATGGCAGGAGAGAGTGTATTGCTGTGAAGCAGAAGATGAAGGCAATGCTCACATCGAAGCTCTCGTTACAAATCTGTACTTAACAAAGTCATGAAACTTAAGATGCAGGTCACATACCAAAGACTAGGACTCAGTGTTACATGTGCTAGCACATTTAGGGCAAATGAGGCAGAATGAAAGAGCAAAATCTCTGTAGGAATAAATGTAAACTGAGTAGAGACCTTATCGATAAAAGACTCTCTTGACCAGTACTGTCTACAGTAACACCAGTGTCATAGAAATGCTTTTGATCGCGATCAAGGCCAATCCAAATTGGATTTCTTGACTGCAATGAACAATGATCACAGGTACAAAGCCCAAACTTATCTGGCTTGTATTTGAAACAGACATCAGTCAAATCATGTACTCATGTATATATTTAAATGCATCAAATATTCAAATGAATAGCATTCAAATTTACTTCAATTTGAATTTATTTTGTTGAACATTTCGAATTATTCGAAATTAACGAATAGATGCATATTAGTCAAATGTAACCCTTTGTAAAGGTGGTTTCACTGCAAGAGAGACGTGTCAGGCCGTGAAAACACCTATTTAGGTTTATGTCAATCAGCATGCAACCCTCCTGTAGAAATAGTTTCACTGCAGTGAAGGGGTGCTTCAAGGTAACGAACATATTGCCACGTCAGAGATATGCCCACTGTGAGGGTAATATTGAGTGATGTGAAGGTAATATTCTAGCGATGCCTCTTCATCACTACAATATTACCCTCAGATCGATCTGTCATTTTCAAGATTAAAAGCTAGCTACAGTGGTGTATATGCTATAAGTATAGTAAATATGCTATAAGTATCATCATCATCATCATCAGCCTCTCTACGTCCACTGCAGGACAAAGGCCTCTCCCATGTTCCGCCAGTTAACCCGGTCCTGTGCTTGCTGTTGCCAATTTATACCCGCAAACTTCTTAATCTCATCTGCCCACCTAACCTTCTGTCTCCCCCTACCCCGCTTCCCTTCTCTGGGAATCCAGTTGGTGACCCTTAATGACCAGCGGTTATCCTGTCTACGTGCTACATGCCCGGCCCATGTCCATTTCCTCTTCTTTATTGCAGCTATGATATCCTTAACTCCCGTCTGTCCCCTAATCCACTCTGCTCTCTTCTTGTCTCTTAAGGTTACACCTACCATTTTTCTTTCCATTGCTCGCTGCGTCGTCCTCAATTTAAGTTGAACCCTCTTTGTGAGTCTCCAGGTTTCTGCTCCGTAGCTAAGTACCGGCAAGATACAGCTGTTATATACCTTCCTCTTGAGGGACAGTGGCAATCTACTTGTCATAATTTGAGAGTGCCTGCCGAATGTGCTCCACCCCATTCTTATTCTTCTAGTTACTTCAATCTCGTGGTTAGGCTCTGCGGTTATTACCTGCCCTAAGTAGACATAGTCTTTTACAACTTCAAGTGCACTATTACCTATCGCAAAGCGCTGCTCCTTTCCGAGGTTGTTGTACATTACTTTCGTTTTCTGCAGATTAATTTTAAGACCCACCTTTCTGCTCTCCTTGTCTAACTCCGTAATCATGAGTTGCAATTCGTCCCCTGAGTTACTCAGCAATGCAATGTCATCGGCGAAGCGCAGGTTACTGAGGTACTCTCCATTAACTCTTATCCCTAACTGTTCCCATTCTAGGCTTCTGAAAACGTCCTGTAAGCACGCAGTGAATAGCATTGGGGAGATTGTGTCCCCCTGCCTTACACCCTTCTTTATTGGTATTCTGTTGCTTTCTTTATGAAGCACTATGGTAGCAGTTGATCCCCTGTAGATTTCTTCCAGAATGTTTATATATATTTCATCTACGCCCTGATTCCGCAGTGTCTGCATGACGGCTGATATTTCTACTGAATCAAACGCCTTCTCGTAATCTATGAAGGCTATGTATAGTGGTTGGTTATACTCTGAGCATTTCTCTATTACCTGATTGATAGTATGAATGTGGTCAATTGTTGAGTAGCCTGTTCTAAATCCTGCTTGCTCCCTTGGTTGATTGAATTCTAATGTTTTCTTTACTCTGCTAGCAATTACCTTTGTAAATAGCTTGTATACTACAGAGAGCAAGCTGATCAGCCTGTAATTCTTCAAGTCCTTGTCATCTCCTTTCTTATGTATTAAGATGGTGTTAGCGTTCTTCCAAGACTCTGGTACTTTTCCCGTCAGGAGACACCTCGTAAATAGAGTGGCTAGTTTTTCTAACACAATCTGTCCTCCATCTTTCAGCAGATCTGATGTTACCCGATCCTCACCAGCAGCTTTGCCTCTGTGCATGCTCTCCAAAGCTTTTCTGACTTCTTCTATCATTACCGGTGGGGTGTCGTCTGGGTTACTGCTAGTTCTTATAGTATTAAGGTCGTGGTTGTCTCGGCTACTGTACAGATCTCTGTAAAACTCCTCCGCTATTTTAACTATCCTATCCATATTGGTAGTTATTTTGCCTTCTTTGTCCCTTAGTGCATACATCCGCCTTTTGCCTATCCCAAGTTTCCTCTTCACTGCTTTGACGCTTCCTCCGTTTTTCAGAGCGTGCTCAATTCTCTCCATGTTATACCTTCTTACATCGCATACTTTACGTCTATTAATCAACTTCGAAAGGTCTGCCAGTTCTATTTTGTCTGTTGTACTTGACACTTTCATGATTTAGTAAATTATGAAACTTAAAATACTTTACAGGTTATTATTGCATTCTACTGAAAATCGAATCCTGCTACTATTCAAAATTGTTCTCAGTTTCCTTGAAAAAAAAAAAAAGGCATTTGCAAAGGCCTTGCTTTAGTTCTTTAGAAATATTGTGCGCTTCAGTTGTGTCACAACAAATATGCCCTTTTTCTTCATAATATATAATATTGCCACAGGCATGGAACGAGGTTGAGCCATGCCAATGCCATTTTGTGAAAAAGAAGAGGACTATTTGATGTGCTCACAGTCTAACGTTCGGCTCGACGTCCAGTGCTGCTGCTCCTGTGAAAAGACGTTGTGGTCTTTCTGTAATCACGTGACATCTTCTGGTGAAGGTGCGGGGTAGTGTTGTATGCACTGCAATCACCAGCAAGATCCCGACACTAGTCACGACTTGGAAGAACCAGCCGACCTAGGGTATAGCAGGCGACAACTAGGCCTACCACCTGAATTCGAACCGCTTCCACAACTCGGCAGTACTAGGGCTAGTGTGGGAACGCAAACCCTAGAGACATCGATGCTGCCTCCTCCATGGTTCTTCAACGCCCCGCGAACCCGGAAGCCGTTCCACGGTGACCCTTACGAGGACGTCGACAACTGGCTTGAGGACTATAACCGTTGCGCCAGCGTCAACGAGTGGAACGAGCAGCGAAAGCTTCGGTATGTCTACTTTTACCTCGAGGACTCTGCGCGCACTTGGTTCGAAAACCATGAAGCTGCCATGACAACCTGGCCAGAGTTTTGCAACCAGTTGTGGAATACCTTCCGAAGCTCTGACCGAAAGGAGCAAGCAGAACGGCTCCTCAATTCCCGAAATCAGCGTCCGAACGAGAGTGTTGCCATGTTCGTTGAGGACATGTCGCGGCTGTTCAGGCGAGCGACTCCTCAATGACGGAAGAGAGGAAGACGCGCCTCCTGATGCAGGGAGTGAAAGAGCAGTTGTTCGCTGGACTAGTGCGCAACCCTCCTAGCACTGTAGAGGATTTCTTCCGCAAGGCCACGACAATGGAGAGAATGCTAAGGCAGTGTTGGTATCAGTATGAGCGTCCTGGCAGTATTTCGTCAGTGTCATCGGCCCTGCCAACATCTGACGTCACGACTATAAGAGACCCGACGGAGCTCGTGCGCAGTATTGTGTGTGAAGAGCTGCAAAAGCAGCATGCGGTGTCCTCTCAGCCCCATGTTGCTGCTCTAACGGATGCCCTCCGCGAAGAGGTCCGGCAGCTGGTGCACCTCATGACGACTCTGCCTTCAGCCGAGGTCCAACCCATGACGGCCCCCGTCCAGTCGAAGCTCTGCTATTAACGTACGTGGAAGCATTACGTACTCCTGCATCGGCTGTTGGCTATCCGTCTCGTCCATCCACCCTGCAGGCGGCGCCGTCATTTTACTCAGGACCAACGCAGTACGGCAACTCACCACTTACACGGAAATCCAGTGTATGGCGTACTCCCGACAACCGGCCTTTCTGTTATCACTGTGGTGAACCAGGTCACATCTACCGTGAGTGCGCATACAGGCACATGGGTCTTTCTGGCTTTCGTCCGGATGCTCGTCGACCCAAAGATGGTGAGCGGCCCCGTGCTATCGCTGAATACTTGGCAAGCCAGCAGACCCCAACCCTTCCGCGTCGCCAATCCCGCTCACCATCTCCATGGCGCTCCACGTCACCTGGCCAACAATCTACCTTTGCGGACGTCCTTGCAGAAAGATCGCCTAGATCCACAAGCCCGCGCCGAGGAAACTAAGAACAGCGACCTCTGGGGGTGAGGCCGCTGTTGATCGACCGTTACAAGACCCTCCCCCGAACTGCCTGCTGACATCCGACGACATCCTTTCACCGAAGTGTGCCATCGACGACAAACGTGTCTCTGCTCGCATCTCCGTCCTTGTCCACAACCACCCGCTAACCGCTCTGGTTGATACGAGTGAGGATTATTCCGTGATTAGCGCTGGCCTCGCTGCACAGCTAAGAAAGGTAACGGCACCTTGGGGACATGGACCCAACCTCCGGACTGCGGGAGGTCACCTATTCACACCGCTGAGAATATGCACTGCCCGGCTCCGAATTCGTGAGTCGACACACATTGCTTCCTTCGTCGTATTTCGTGAATGTTCCCAAAACCTAATTCTTGGAATGGATTTCCTCCGTGAGCATGGAGCCGTTATTAACCTTCGCGACCTGCTCATAACGTTCTCTAACGACCACACAGCCAGACAAAAGGATGCAGTTGCACAGACCACAAAACTTCGAATTGCTGACGACACCATCGCACTTTCACCGCGAGCCAGTATGTTGGCAACTGTGGAGAGTGACTGTGACAACAAGAGTAGTGGCATCGCGGAAACTAACCTCTCAGTGCTCTTGGCTCGGCAGATTTGTGTCGCATGCGCTGTCATCCAACTGAAACATCAGAGGACTCAGCTTCTGATCACGAATTTCGGCGGCAGTACCAACACTTGGCAAAGTGAACAGCGATCGCGAACTTTGAAGCCATTGATGACGAAGAATGCTTCACTATCACTCCGATTGCCACTGCTGAAGAAGGTGACACTGCATTAGTCAGTACAGTTGACTGAATTGCCAGCTATCCTCTGCGCAGCAGCAGCAGATACGCATGATTTTACATACGTATAGTGACTGCTTTGCGTCCACCTCCAAAATCAAGCAGACCCCAACCGTGAAGCACCACATTATAATGCACCCTACCGAATGGCCTGTACGACAGCACGCCTACCGCGTGTCACAAAAAGAACAAGAGGCAATACGTTTTCAGGTGAAACAGATGCTCGGCGATGACGTCATCCAACCCTCGAACAGTCCATGAGTGTCACCCGTCGTACTTGTTAAAAAGAAAGACGGCACTCTTCGATTTTGCGTCGATTACCGGAAGCTCAACAAAGTGACAAAGACAGACGTCTACCCTCTCCCACGCATAGATGACTCACTACATCAACTTCGACATGCCCGATATTTTTCATCAATGGATTTACGCAGCGGCTACTAGCAGATCGAGGTCGATGAACGCGACAGGGAAAAAACAGCGTTCATAACTCCCAATGGCCTCTACGAGTTCAAAGTTTTACCATTTGGATTGTGCTCTGCAATGGCAACCTTCTAAAGGATGATGGACACCGTCCTGTCCAGTCTGAAGTGGGAATCTTGCCTCGTCTATTTATACAACGTCGTTGTTTTTTCCAAAACAATAGAGCATCATTTACAACGACTTCAGTCCGTCTTCGTCGCTATTCGATCCGCAGGCCTATCGCTAAAACCGGAGAAGTGTCATTTCGGCTACGAAGAACTAAAGTTCCTCAGCCACCTTGTCAGTCACGATGGCATTTGACCAGACCCAGAAAAGACCATGGCCGTTGCTGCATTTCCTCCACATTCGAACAAACGAGATTTGTGTCGATTTTTGGGTCTCTGCGCCTACTACAGGCGCTTTGTCCAGAGCATTGCTAACATCGCTGAACCCCTTACCCGTTTAATGAAGCAGGATACTCCTTTTGTATGGAGTCCAGAGCAGAGAGCCGCTTTTTCCAAGCTTCAACAGCGCCTTCAGAGTGAACCCTTACTAGGGCACATTGATGAAGATGCCACCACCGAACTTCACACTGACGCAAGCAACATCGGTCTAGGCGCGGTGCTCGTCCAGTGGCAAGACGACGCCGAGCGTCCCATCGCTTATGCTTGTCGCATTCTGTCATCTTCGGAAACTAACTACTCGACCACAAAGAAGGAATGCCTTGCTGTTATTTGGGCGATATCGAAGTTCCGACCGTATCTGTATGGCCATCCATTCAGAGTAGTTACGGACGATCATGCCCTCTGTTGGCTGGCCAATCTCAAGGACCCTTCAGGGCGCCTCACGAAGTGGAGCTTGCGCCTTCAAGAATTTGAGGTTACAGTCGTCTACAAGTCCGGCCGCAGGCACACTGATTTTGATTGCCTTTCGCGCGCTCCCTTCGCCATGTGGAGCGATGATGATACCGATGGCCATTTTCTTTGTGCAGTCAGTGAATCTGACTTGGCCCAACAACAGTGGAATGATTCAGAGATACAACTTACCAAATACTTTTAAGGTCACAGCTCAAGTCCACCATCGGCATTCGCACGTTTAGGGTCATTTTGACTCCACAACGACATCGTCTACAAAAAGAACTTCGAACCTTATGCGATTGAATACCTCCGCGCCGTTCCACCAGGGCTACGTGCTGACATTTTATCTGCCTGCCACGACGAGCCTTCCTCCGGCCACCTAGGATTCGCAAGTACCTTTGCCCGGATTCGGACTCGCTACTACTGGCCAAAGCTCACCCAGGATGCCAAGCATTAGGTTAAAATGTGTAATCATTGCCAGTGCCGTAAAGCCCCACCTGTGCACCCTGCTGGTTTATTGCAGCCTGTTGCACCCCTGTCACAACTGTTTGAACGAATCGCCATGGACTTGCTTGGGCCTTTCCCGAAGTTACATGATGGCAACCACTGGATCGTAGTCGCTACTGACTATTTAACAAGGTACTAAGAAACGAAAGCTCTACAACGAGGCACTGCCAATGAGATTGGGTAGTTTTTCATCAACAACATCGTCCTTCACCATGGAGTGCCAACAGTTCTTATCACTGACCGTGATACAGCCCAATTGATGCAATTTACAGCCAAATCGATGCAAGACGTCACAAGACTTAATGGAACAGCTCATTGCAAAACGACCGCATACCATCTACAAACGAATGATCTGATTGAGAGATTAAACAAGACGCTCGCTGACATGCTATCTATGTACGTCGACCGCGATCACAAAAACTGGGATGAAATTCTGCCATACGTAACGTTCGCTTATAATACTGCGGTTCAAGAGACTACGGGTTTCACTCCTTTCCGGTTGCTTCACGGCCGAGAAGCAATTACGATGCTGGATGCCATGCTCTTGCCTGACAAGACCGATATTCCTACTGATGCAAACAACTTTATCCTGCTTGCCGACGCGGCCCGCCAGCTTGCACTCGAACGGATCCGAAAACAACAACGCATTGACTCGCAGAGGTACAACTCCCATCATCGCCATGTTATTTACCAACCCGGTGATCTGGTGTGGCTGTGGATCCCCGTTCGCCAAAGGGGCTGCTCGGAAAAGTTCCTTCACCGCTACTTCGGTCCTTATAGAGTACTACGGCGCTTCACAGATGTCAACTGCGAAGTCCTGCTTGAAGACACAGCTCGGCGATCTCGATGTTCCCAGCAGGCAGACATTGTTCATGTGTCACGAATGAAGCCACACTACGCCCGACCCACCTGACACTGCTTCATCATGCATCTTTGTGCGTGTACGCGATTACTTTAACTTCTAATCGGCGTTGAGCATCAGGGTGGTACTTTTTTTTTTTTGAAAGGGGGTAATGCCACAGGCATGGAACGAGGGTGAGCCATGCTAATGTGAGTATGTTCCATTTCGTGAAAAAGAAGAGGACTGTTTGGTGTGCTCATGGTCTAACGTTTGGTTCGGCTCTACATCTAGTGCAGCTGCTCTTGTGAACAGACGTTGTGGTCTTTCTGTAATCACGTGACAATATATACTATTTGAATTTGATTCGAAATTATTTGACCAAAATCACTATTCACTTCGAATTCACTTCAAACCTAAAATACACTATTCTCACAAGCCTAAAATCATGATCTGGAAGAAGATTCTATTCAAGGATCCCTGCATAACACTAGTATAAGAGCACTGAATTTCAACAGATTCGTCATGAGCTACATATAGAAGCGCTGGAACTTGCCTGAACTCCACCTCTGTCCTCGTTGCCCGCCATGCCATCCACTTCATCCATGATGAGCACGTGTTTGGATGTTGTACCAGATTCTGAAAGAAAATGATTGACACTGTTTGACACAAACATGTCGCTATGCAGTGCTAACAGTAACAGTATGCTACAGAGAAAAATAAAGTAATTCATGTTTTTGAATTAACGCTTTTAGCAGATGTATGCAAGACCTTTTATTTTTTTCCTTTTTTTTTTCAATTTTCGCACATCAAGTAGATTTCACATACAGTGTACTCAGGAATACTTTTCAGTTTTCCAGATACACCTCAATTTCCAAATCAAGATCTTAGTCAGAAACACGCTTTGTACATGCTGTAACGCAGACAGTATTTCGAAAAGATAAGCTCGACTGAATCCTTTGACTTTGTTCAGTCGGAAAAGCGTTTGCAAGACTCACCTGTAAAAGTGCGGTTCTTCAGGGTCTCAGCTACATGCTCGGCAAGACTCTTCTTGGAACGAGTGTCCGATGCATTCATCTCCAAGATGCTGTAGCCAGCTTCCTGCGCACCAACACAGGCCAATGTCGGTTTGCAGTCACGTCATGTCACAACCAGCAGCGCAGCGCAGATTAGGAGTTGGACAAAAGAAACTGTACTATGTATTGAGTACTGACATCTTATTTTGGTGTAAAGTAGACTGTCAGTGGATGAAAATCTCTCACTAAAGGGAATTACTATTAAATAGAACTGCCTTGAAGTCCTGATTGGTTCAGGACTTGAATTATGCACCGCTGTTCAGTTCTCAGTAAATGATACCTCTGTTAAGAAACATATTCTACTGGTCCCTTCAGGTTCCGCTTAACGAGAATCTATTCATAAGAACAGCAATGAAAGCATATCCAAACAACCTTATTGTTAGACACATGCGGAGTATAATGGCACACACTGCATGGTGGATGCAGTTCACTCACCAAACAACTAAAGTTTTCAAAAGCTCTTGTGAAGGTGAGAACTTGAAAAAATATGGAGCATATTGAACTGCTATTACACTTGCACATACAGAATTGCCAATGTCCAGATGCGTGTATGTTCATGGCACTTACTCAGGTGTGTTGCATACAGAGCATCTAAGAAGCTGAGTGGCATGGTTATACTCCTTCGGTTAACTTCGCGTTTCGCATGCTGCCAAAGCTAATCTCAAAGGCAACATAGCAAAAAGCGTGTGGGCAAGATCCACTTCACCACTTGCTGCAATGATCGTAGGTGCTCACAATCTTTCAAAGAACTCGGTCAATTAATCTTCCCCAATTATTCAGACAGTTATTCGGCCTTTACCTCAAGTGGAGTTATGCTAAGACTTCGTATGCATGTAATAAAACTCTCGACTAGAGCCGGAACCATCAATTTATATTTTGGGGGATCTTTATGAATATTCAGAGAAACCGAAATGCTCGGCGGGATATGCTTGGAAGTGAAGTAAGCGTGTCACTCAGTGCCACTAAAAAAGGAGTTGGAGGCTTTACCGTCACACTACAACAACCTTACCCGTGCTGCGAGTGTAGCCGTGGTGGTCTTGCCGATGCCAGGAGCTCCGGACAGCAGCGCTGCCTTGAAAGCGGACCCGTCGCCTCCGCCTCCTCCACACTTGGCTGCACAATGCACAATGCCGCATTTCCCATGAGTGCAGGAAAGGACCACATTCTTGTTTGATCACTCGCGATCACTCGCGTGTAGTAACACTAAAAAAGCAATTCTATTTAACAGTGCATATAGGCTCAAACCACTTTGGAACAAAGTTAAAAATAAGTTTGCTAAAGGCAAATATTCCTTATAAAAGTAATTTATTCCTAACACTGCATCCTATTGGAAGACTATATTTAATTTACTTAGCTATAATGGATATTTTTGTTAAATCTGTGCTCACTATACAGTCGCCGACCGATTTTTCGAACCTGGCGGGAACCGAAAAAAGGTCCGAAAAATTCGTTTTTGTCAGAAATATGAACTTTATTGCATCAGGTAGGCTTAAAAAAGTCCATGATTCTGCCTTGCCTCGTACTACGTTTGGAAGCAATTTGGTTCACCCATATTTGCGCCAATATGACATCGTCACCGTAAATGTTCGACAAAAGGCGTCACCGCGGTGGCGATCTCCGCTGCCTACAGCTGCGGGGCATCATCATTGTCATCATTCTAACCGCCCTCTAGCTGTGGCCCAACCTGGCGAAAAATTTCTTCATCTGTGAGCTCCGCGCACGAAGTGCATGGAATCTATACACAACACTTTACGGGCTGCGACCGCCGCACACTATTTCAGATTTTCTGCGGGCAGGCCGCGAACGGGGACTCGCGTTACGACGCATGCGCAGTGGCAGCGACCGCACCGCAAGGGCTCGCGGTGCGCTATTCCAAAACTCCCTAATGTCATTGTGGCAGGCACATTCACTCCACTACTGCACAGCTCCGCCTCCTCCCTTTACGATGCAATGACGACAGTGCTCACCACTACGGCTGACCGAAGACGAGAAAATGGTCCCGTGCCGCATTTTCTAAAGCAGACACGGCCTCCGAAACTTAAAATATGACATTTGCTTTCCAATCTTGGAAGCAGGAAAGCCATTTTAAAGTTAAGCCACTAAGCTTAGTCAAGCCGGCAGAAAATCCAACACGGCGACGTCCATACAGGTTCGTGGCACGGCTCAAAACAAGTGATTTAGTCCGAAAAATCCAATTTTAGAGGGCGAATTCGTCCGAAAAATCAGTCGAGGAAATGCATTAGCCCTATGAGAACCCTGGCAGTACACTTTTGAAGTCCGCAATATCCAACAGGTCCAAATTTATGGAGTCCGAAAATCGGTCGGCGACTGTGTTGATGTTTGAGGGCACCACTTCCTCCAGCTCACAACAAGCAACACACTCTGCACGCAAAGCAGCGCAGCTCCGCCTCGTCGTCTGCTAGCCTGGCATGACACTGCTACACAATTCACGTTTCCAATAAGCAACTGCACCACTTCACTGTCACTGAAGGACTACGTCACCGGCGGTGGCTACAAAATCAAGCTGCCAAGCTTGGAAGGCCCTCAAGATTGCTCCACTACCTCAAAAAAGCGTAGCGTCAGAATGCTCGCCCGATGCTGCTGCTAAGTGAATAAACAAGTTGTTACGTATTTATGTTGGGATTTGTGCGTCCACTGACATGGCATCCCACATGTTCATCCAGACTATAAGCTGCTAAAACAGCTACTACCTTACACAACCTTCATAGAGTCTCGGAGCAATCAGAATGCTGTTAGTCGGTGGCACTAATGTAAATATCCGATTGAGGCTGAAATGGCGCGAGATAAGTGTAGGCGGCTTGAGTGGCGAGGGCGGACAAGCAGTGCGACATGATCGCGACTTGTCTGCAAAAGCCTGGGATGCCCCACGTCCTCAGCTACAAGGACAGCCCCTCCGATGTGAACGAGCCATTACTCTTCTTCAGGACAACATCAGTAACTACAGTAAGTACCTTCAGCTATCCGCTGGGCCACGCAGTTGGCATAACTTCAAGTGTAATGCACAGTTTTAAGAAGCCATTTGCTGCCGCCTTGCGTGGAGCCAGGAGTATCTTCAAAAGTGCGGTTCGGGTGACAAAAAACCTCGCCACACTGCCTATCTCATCACATGCCCGCTTAAGGTAGTACGTACAAGCGTAGCGCCGTACCATAAGCATGCTTTTAATAGTGGACAACACGGAATGCGCTTCACTTCATTCTATTGCCGCCTTTTCATGCGAAATTGCTAGAGCCCCACAGCGACGCATCGCATCCAAAAAGCTAGTTATTGCAGCAATGACGCAACAAGCTACTTATCCCACCCCTGCATTTTATGGGGCTAAAAACATGAGCACACTCACAGCAAACACGGACATAGGTCACCAGACAGAAGAACATAGATACAAACACCGCAGTGACCAGAGGAACACGTTAAGCACAACAGAGAACATAAGAGAACACGACCACGTATGCTACTCGAAAGATTTCACTTAGCGACAGTAGTGCTAAAACACACAGCCTGGAGAGTAGGAGCAGCATGCTCGGGCAGCAGCACAAGTTTTGGGGGTCACACATATTCATCTCCTTCTTTGCATGTTTGAAATTGTGCACCCCCACTGTGCATGTATCGAAGTAATGGACAATAATATATATAAGAAAGTAACAGATACAACAAGGTAACTCTAATTCCCCCTTCAACATTATTGTAACAGGGTTCAAGTGCACTGACAAAAAGAAAGGTCGGGGGGGGGGGGCTGAGGGAACTCAAGAAAATGCCCCTCACGTATCGGCTTCTTGGGTCCCAGACGACTCTTGTGCCAGTTGCGCAACCACAGCAGCAACTTGCCGCAGTTGCTCTTGTCTCCCTGCTGGCCTATGATCTGCTTGGTTGTCTGCGGCTTGTACTTGTCCACCCACATCTCCTGCACGAAGACGCGGTGGAGTCAGTGATAAGGGCAAAGAGAAAAGAACCAGCAAAAGACAATTACTCCGTCTTAGTTGCTGCAACAACAGCAGGCTCTCGCAGAGGATACACCTAGATCTATCGAACCCAGATACTTCAAGCTGTTCACTATGCCCTATTGTGACATGCTACTGGAAACTGTATGAAGA
Organism: Rhipicephalus annulatus; assembly: GCA_013436015.1. Taxonomy (NCBI): domain Eukaryota; kingdom Metazoa; phylum Arthropoda; class Arachnida; order Ixodida; family Ixodidae; genus Rhipicephalus; species Rhipicephalus annulatus. The sequence continues at coordinate 122,659 of WOVY01000983.1, forward strand.
AAGTGTCAACTATATCCGTATTTTCACGCGCATAACCCGCACCAAAAACCCAAAAATTTCAGTGGCAAAGTGGAAGTGCGGGTAATACGCGGAGTTTTTCCTATAGTGCTGCTTCACAGCAATGCGTGTTGTGCTGTGAAGCCCCTTAACAGTGTAGCGAAGCCTACAGAGGCGGTTTCCGCAAATTCGTGTTGCTCCGCAAGTAGCACGGCAGCTTGCGGCTGATTTTGGTTTCGCTTGCTTGCATCGTTGAAGCGTTTAGAAAAACATTTGGGGAGAGACAACTCGATTGTTCAGTGTAAAATCTCACTGTCACACCACAAGTACATTTTTTGGACTCTCGCGGCCGCTCAGTGACCCTCCACATGTCCCTACGTCACGGACGCCATGTTTACTTTTGGAAAGGGCTTGCCGAAAAGGTGGTGCTGTCTAAGAAAGTTCCATAATAAATAATGCAGTATTTATTTCAGCAAGGCAAATGAGATATTATAGTGCCTATAGAGATATTATCAGTAAATTTATGTACTACTATTTGACACGGTAGCAGGTATGCATATCAATTCTGTTGTTTCCAGGGTGCTGTTACAGTGTACTAGAAGGGATAGTGCTGTCAAATTGTCGCCGAGTGTGAGCGCTCTTTAAGGGGAGACACAGGTCTTTTAGAGCAAAAAATTGCCAAAAAATCAATTTTTCAAAATATTTTTTTTTTTGAAATCTCGACGTCCAAAAAAAATCTATTGCTGGAATATTAACGCTTTCCGATTAGTATTTATTTTGTTATTGCGTTCTAAAGAGATTTTCATGATCACTCTCGCTCGAAAATGCGCCCCCAAAACGGGCAATTTCAATGCTGTCGTCTGCGGTAACCGTTAGCCGCAGCACGGCCATTTTGGAATCATTTGAAAGCTAAATTTTTCAGCAATCCGGTTTTAGCGAGAAAACAACTCTAAGTCTGGCGACTATGGAGCTACACGCCACCGAAAAGGAGAGAATACTCGCACGGCATTGGCGCGTTTATACCACGTGGGGCAAATCCTGCTCTACGATTGGACGACCGAAAATTTCGTCTGCCCGACTGTGTGCAACAATGCGCGACTCCTTGTCACAAATTGTTCGGACGCGACGATGGCTGGCGGGCGACGCAAATACGCGACAGCTCATGCCTACGGCAAAAAACGCAAGCGTCGGTCTCGGATACCTGAAGCAGCGTCGAGTGAATCGACGGCGACGAGCTCCGCGACATGCGCCAGCGAGTGTACGATATCCACCGAAGCTGCAGCCGCGCGAGCGATGCCTGTGGCCGACGACACGAGGACAACGCGCGTCGATGCGCATTTGAGACAGAAGCGGAAAAAGTGGCAATTGAGCATCGCGCGGAAGAGCAACGACAGAAGCTGTCTTCGTTATCAGCTACCCGCCGAAAGCGGTCGCTTATCGGAGATTCCCCGGAAGCGGCGGGGTCCGGCACCGAGTTTACGCTGCTAAGCCTACCGCTGCTGAACCAACTGCTTCGGTGCGCGAAATGCGAATTCTGCTCTGGCCCATTGAACGTTTCACGGGGCGACCGTGAGTATGGATTGGCAGTTAGAATAAAGGTGAACTGTGCCATCTGCGGAGATGTCAGCGCCGGATGGAGCTCGCCGAGAGCAGGGGGTATGCGACCTGCAACCCTTTCGAAGTAAATGTGCTTGCGGCTCATGCAGTTATGAGCACAGGCAATGGGCAGACCGTGCTAAACGACATTTTTTCGGCCCTGAATGTGTCTCGTCGTGAAATGCACAACAAAACGTACCAAGACTACGTCAAAACCAAGACGAACCCTGCCGCGATGAACGCATCCGCGGTTATTATGAGCGAGTGCGCAACAGCTGTGAAGGCCATCTATTCTGAACTGAATTTCGGGAACCCCGGCAATATCGCAGTTTCCTATGACGGGACTTGGCTCACTCGTGGCCACTTGTCACACATTTGTGTGGGAACTGTAATAGAACTCTTTTCGGGCTATGTGTTGGACTTCAAAGTTCTCTCGAACTTCTGTTTGGGTTGCCAGATTGGCCCCAAGGACGACGACCCTCGATGCAGTGAGTGGCGAGCTCGGCACTAGTGCCAAAAAAACTCTTCGAGCAAGCCTGGCTAGATGGAGGTGGAGGCTGCCAAAATTCTGTTTCGCCGGTCCTTCGAAAAGCATGTATTCCGCTACAAAACGATGTTGTGCGATGGCGATAGCCGCGCTTTCAACAGCCTTCAGGAGGAGCAAGTGTATGGCTTCGTGGCTATCGAAAAGGAGGATTGCGTAAATCATATACATAAAAGGATGGGTGCTGCACTGAGACACCTCCTGCAGAAGAGCAAGGGGGAAGGTCGGCCAAGCATCGGTGGCAAAGGAAAGCTCACTGCTGAGCTTGTAACGAAGCTTACAAATTATTATGGTTGTGCACTCAAGGCACACCAGCGAAACATCGATGAGATGGAGAATGCTGTCCTTGCCACTTACTATCATGTGACTTCTACTGATGCAAAGCCACAACATTCACGGTGCCCAAAGGGAGGAGACTCATGGTGTGCCCACAACAAGGCAGTGGCAAGGCAGCAGGTTCCTCCTAAGCATCGGTACAACCTCCCGGAATATGTTGCAGAAGCGCTCCTTCCAGTGTACACTCACCTCTCAGATCGAAAGCTGTTGGAGCGCTGCCAAAGAGGCAAAACTCAAAACTCGAATGAGAGCCTCCATTCAGTGATCTGGTCGCTTGTACCGAAAACCAAGCACGCCTCGTTCTTCACAGTCGAAACTGCTGTTGCGGAAGCGGTTGCTCGGTTCAATGCTGGAAAGAAACGTGCTTCTGAGGCCATTTTGAAGGAGCTGCATTTGAACCAAGGCAACACAGATGTTGAAAGATGTCTGGAAAAGGACCAGCAGCGGCTAGCGGCATGTGACAAAAAGCATACCATAGCAGAAGACTTCAAGAATGCCATGAAGAAGAGGCGTGTGAAAGAGAGTGATGGTGATTATGAGCCTGGTGGCTTCTAGAGCAATAAGGACTCCCATCTGTTGCTTTTTTGGCAAGAATTAAACCTATATTTAGTCTTCAAACTTCTTTTTGTGTTTGCTCAAAATCAGTTTTTTGCCTATGTGCTATACTGTTCCCCACAGTATCTTTTGATCTAGTGATCAGATTTCAACGATTCTTGTTGCAATTGACAGCTTACGAGTTCCTATACACAATAAGACTACTAAAATTTATATTTAGTCAAGAGAAAAATTTTTATGTGCTGATAAATCTCATGAAAATTCCCATGTTCCCAACCATTATATTACATATGGCAATAACTTTTATAAAAATAGAGCTAAAATTACAGTGATAGTATAGTTGTGATCCTTGATTATTCTAGAATATGTCCATATAAAGTGTTCAAGGATATTTAATGAATAAATTAGAGAATAATTGGGCAATCCAACTATTCATTATATATTCAATATCTCTAAAACTACTTGAGATAAAAGAAAATGGATTGCATATATCTTCACAGCAGGTTAAAAGATACATTGCCTGAAAATTTCATTTGAATATGATAATAAACAGAAAATTTCTTTAGAACACCAGGGTCTCCCCTTAAGAGAACTTGTTGTTGGGCTAGTTGGTAGAGCATTTCGAAAAGTTGATTTGAGCGCGAAAACTTGACACGATCACTCACACACGCACAGCACTGTGTGTTTGATGCATGGGTGTGTGCGTGTGTGAGTGATAGCGTCAAGTTTTCGTGCTCGAATTAACTTTTTGGAGCGCTCTTTACCTCGCTGATACTGCTAGTTCTCCACATCTCGACCGGTTTGTCAAGCCTCAGTCAATCTGTTCTGTCACCATGAGTAGCGTACGGCGACAGGCCTTCACGGCCCAGCAAAAGCTTAAGATCATCGCCGTCGCCGAGGAATTTGGAAATCGCGAAGCGGGAAGACGGCACGATGTGGACGAGTCCTGCGTGCGACTGTGGAGAAAGAAGAAAGAGAGCCTACAAGCCGCGCACCGCGACCGTAGGTCATTTCGTGGCCCCAAGACCAGTGCCTACCCTGAGCTGGAGGCGGAGCTAGTAAAGTTCATCGAAGATGTGAGAAGCAGGTGTCACGCCGTATCGACCGAGATGGCCCAAGTGGAAGCGCGGCGACTTTCGACGGAGCTAGGCCTACCTCATGAGTTCCGTGCGAGCCGCGGATGGCTGCACCGCTTTATGAAGCGGCAAGGGCTCTCAATCAAACGGCGGACTACAATATGTCAACGCTTGCTGGCTTGTTATGAGGAGAAGCTGCTCAAGTACCAGAGATATGTAATTGGCCTGCGAAAGCAGCACAATTACATTTTCTTGCAAATCGGCAATGCGGATGAAACTCCTGTTTATTTTGAAATGCCGTTGGACACAACGATTGAGAAGACGGGCAGCAGTACGGTGAGCGTGCGGACCGGCGGGAACACGAAACTGCGCATCACAGTCTTGATTTGTGCCCTCGCCGACGGCACGCAACTGCGACCGTACGTCATCTTGAAAAGGAAAACTCGATCAAAGGTTCATTTGCCTGCCGGTGTGGTGGTGCGCGCACACGAGAACGCGTGGATGAACAGTGACTTGTTCGTAGACTGGATCAAGACGATATGGGAGAAGAGGCCCGGTGCGATGCTCGTTCTTGACTCGTTCCGCGGCCACACAACTGAGGAAGTGAAGGACCGCCTTTCATGCAACGGCACCGACTTAGTTGTTATACCCGGTGGAATGACGTCAATGTTGCAGCCTCTAGATGTGTCGCTTAACAAGCTCTTCAAAGCGCATGTCAAGCGCTATTACGCCGAGTGGATAGCCTAAGGCTGCTACGACTTGACGCCGACAGGACGAGTCCGAAGGCCTGATATTGCCCTATTCTGCAAGTGGATTGTCGAGGCATGGAAGGCGATTCCACGTGAGATGGTGCGAAAAAGTTTCAAGAAATGCTGCATCACAAACAACATGGATGGAACCGAAGATGACCTTGTGCATAATAGTGAGGACTGCGGCTCAAGTGATAGCTCTAGAGAGAGCAGTGACAGTGAGTGAATTGTGACTGGCCTTGCAGACAGCGTATAAATAAAGCTTTTTCTGTCTACATATGTGATATGTTGCTTGAGCAGTAGCTTTTGTACAGCCTTTCCTGAATATTAAATGTGCGGGCAATACGCGAGGATTTTTTTTTTCTTTCTCGGTGAGCTGAAAGTGGGGGTGTGAATTATATGCAGGGGCAGGTTATACGCGCAAAAATATGGTATGTATATGCAACTCAGGTTCATATCAATATTAGGTACAAGGAACACTTAATCGCACTCCTGCAGGTGTACTGCTAACTCACACGTGATCATTTGATCTGTAAAAAGTACTCACGCCAATGAAACAGCACCCAGAAAAATATGATCAAGGCAGCGCAACTCAAAATGTGATGGCTTGTAATAATTTTATGCACACTCCGTAATAAGATTTCAATAGGTAGGCTTCACTGCAGCACAGCCATGTAGTGCAGTGATGTATATTACTTGTGACCACTCATTATTGACCAGAGTGTCCGCTCGCTGGAATGCAAAAGGCCTCCCCAATACAACATGAGTGTTCCACAAGCAAGGAATTAACGAAAAATTAATGACAATCAGAAAAATTAATGATAATCAAAGTTATGCCTTTGGTACAGCCACTAAAGATACAGATCACTGAATTCTAAGAGACTGTGCGAGATGTGCAGAGTTCTTGATAAGCTTCGGAGAGATGCATTTCGAGTTTTGCTTACACACTGCGAGTTGTAAATCATTATTGAGAGAGTGTTTTACCACAGGAGATCACCAAATCAGTCAACATAGGTTAGAAGAAATGAAACTGTCCTTTCACCATGCCTTGCATGAGGCAAGGTTGACCGCCATAGCAGACACTTTCTGCCTCTGCCTTGGCTAGCGTTTGTAAGTGCTGAAGACTGAAAACTGTCGAAGGCAAGAAATGCATAATATTCAGGCAACGAACACATCTTTTTTTTTTTTTTACTTCAGCTCTATTTACTTAGCTTCACGGTGCATTTCCAGCAGCAGCACTGCAAGGACCGCGTTAGGTGAAGAGGCACAGCAACACGTCTCTGCCAGTGATATTCCGAAAAAGGCCCCTTGCGTGTGACTTTCACTTTCTCTCGATACACAGCGCCCTCAAAGAAAAGGTCGCATGGCCTCAATTTTACAATTTGGAAAACTTTTATGTCACACGGGCGTTTTTTACTTTGCAGACATAATCTCTACCTAACCTAACACCAAACACTTAAGCCCAGCAGGGGCCATTCAATCTTCACAGATTTAAAATTTGGTTCGTCTGAATCCATAAGCAGCACTCTAAAGGCATGAACAGGCCAAAGCCTTTTCAGACTACACTTTATTCTTCTTTTGAAAAAAACTCGGGTGCACTGGCACTGTAATTGCATAAGAATATTCAAATCCTATCTGCTTCCATAAAACCAAAATTTCAGACTGCCAGGAAAGCGTTGTAAAGTTTTTCTCTTTTTTATTTGACGAATTCAATCCTGTGAAAACTATGGGTGTGCAAATATAAAATATTAAGTGCAGAGAAAATACACATAATTAAAATTAAGTGCCGATTGAAAATAATATTTTTAGAAAATTGTTGAATGCAAATAGCACAACTTGCCAGCCAAAAAAATGAAAAGAAAAAATCTACCGCCAGACACAAAAAGGTAATTTAGCACAGGTATACCATTTTTTCTATTTCAGTGCTCGTTATGAAGTTTTGTGGGAATTGCATATTTTTTATTGCAAATGTGCCTTGCAAGTAGAATCAAATAGCAAAATGTCCTAATCGAATATGTGAAGTTGAGTATTCGCACACCCCTAATGAAAACTTCAGCACTTGAAAGTCGAAATGAGCGACTTAATAGAATAGCTTACGGCTGTTGTCTGTGACTGCTGACTGCTGGATGTGGACGGTGTCTCCGTGGTGCTGGCATCTTTCGATTTCTTGGTTGGGGAAATGACATGCTCTCCGACCCTTGGCGAGCCCTTTGACCGGCGTTCTTCAGAGCTGCCGTCAGGATCCACCTTTCGCTTTTTCTTCGGCGTACTAGCCTCCTGTGGTTCTTGCTTGACTTCAGCATCCTCGGCTTTGCGCTTGCCGTCACTGCCTGAACGACTTTCGATTAGCTCGTATAATGCATCTTCATCTATTATTTCCACCTTGCACTCTTCAGCCTGGAATAAAGAGAAATGGACTGCTCTCGTGCAAGGGAGACAAAGTGTTCGTGATCAAGGCAGTCGGAAACATTCCATACAAGGGCAGGGCTTCATAAAAACCAACTTCTTACTCTAGTCAAATCACAGTAATTCACCGTATTCATATATGTAAGGCAGACCTTTGTGTAATGCCCACGCTCCCACTTTAAAGCATAAGAACACGTGGGAAAAAATCTCTGAAAATTGTTAATGTAAATTTCAACATCAGGGGATATTAGCACAACACAGATTCATAGCAGAACAATTAAAGACAATGACACGACATAGGTACGGTCAACCAGAAAAGTTTACAGATCATAATGTAAGCACATGTTTACTGTCTGTCCACGGAACCAAGCAGTGCGTAAGCTACCATTGACCGCAGTGCTGGCCTGGGAACCTTGTTATTCACTGGGATATGAGTTTTCTACTGCAGTGCAGCACGCTGTCAGTTTCATGCAAAGCGCTTGTCTGTGACACGAACACCACACTTCCACTGTGATTGCAGAGCTGCAGCTATGACGGTGTGCCTCAAATGGTGCACCATTGGATGTCACTTTGAGGGAAAGAATGCGACTGACGAAAAAGTTACACTGACAAAGTTACACTGATGGACTGCTCTTGATACAGGAGCACCTAACAACAGCTGCTGAGCGCATCGCAGTCAGAAAGTGAAAGACAGGAAATATTAGTGGCCAGTGATAAAATCAACAGGCATGTGTTTCGGGTGAAGCCCTGCTGTCGACTGCTACTGACGTAGCGAAAATGCCACAAAGCTGTTGGCAAGGCACTTATTCCATCCATAAAAGTCTGTGACTGCCCATACTGTGGCACTGCCTTTTTCATGGTTCTGCTTGGAGTGCACATAAGGAATGTATGTCATTGGGGTGTTTGAACAAACATCAACGAGTGCTGCCACTTTATCGTAACGTAGAAAGGAGGGCGCATTGAAATCGATGCATCCCTAAAAAAATGAGTGCAAATACAGCGGAAGAAGAAGAAGGCAGAACAAGCACTTGACCTGTGTCCTTCTGCGTTTTTGTCATCTTTGCACCGGTTATAAAGTAGGCACATTATCATTTTATTGACTTTGTGTACATCATTTCTTTGAAAGCTTTATCTTGTGAATGAACGGGTTACCATTTGTAAAATAATAAAGTACTGTATATGTGACCCAGTAACACTACACTGCAGTATTCAAACGAAACAAGGCTATGAGGCGTCAGTTGACACCTCACTGGTAACATGCTGGCCTTTTAAGGTTTTCATCAAATGAAACGACTCAAACGACACTAAAACATTCCAAACACACAGCAGTTGAGCAAGACACTGAAAAAGTAGGTACCAATACTAGCAGAGCTCCCTATGGCTCTAATCACATGGTAATTGACAAACTGTAATAAGCTCCAACGCAGTCTAAAAGAGAAAGGAAGACTCTTCATTGGAAAAACAGATTTTCGTCGATGCCTGCATAACTGCTGCTATGCCGCTCTATATATGAATGCGATTAAAAGATTCCAGAGGGAAGGGAACAAAATATTAACAAAAAGAAATGACATGAAAAATATTAAATGTGCTAGTGAGCCTGACCCAAATACTAGCAGCTAGTATGTCAGGTAAATAAAACTTTTCTCCAGGAAATCAATCATAAAAGCTTTCCGACTAGGCAAATTCTGACTAAAGACAATCGCTTGAGCGACGAATGAACATGATTTGCAACAGTTCGTTGATGTTGCACAGCATATTGAGCCCAGTTCGTCGACCTTGAACAAAGCGATGGGTCGCCTTGCACACGAGCGTAAGCTGTGTGCTATACTTGCAGCACTCAAGAGCCAGTGAAAAGGTGCCAGCGTGTACCGCTGTCAATATGCAAATTACCTTGCGTATCTTGGCTGGGCCTGAGTCCCGACCTGCAACGAGGTAGGTGGTATTGCGGCTGACACTTTGTGTGACCTTGGCACCGCAGCGCTCCAGTAGCTCCTTCGCATCATCACGCTCTATGCATTCCAAAACTCCAGTCACCACTAACGTCACACCTTTCAGGCAGCCCGGGGCACCCTGCAAAGTTGATATGCGCACATCATGCTTTGGCGCCTACAGTACAATGGAACAGTGCTAACTGACAATACGTCACAAGCAGTAAGAAACGAAATGGGACGAGCACTAACCCTCAAGTGCATTTAAGCAAAAACTATAAGGGTGTGTGAATATTTGAACTTTCAAATATTTTTCTAAGAGTGTTAGCTATTTGATTTGATTTGCATCCGAATCTTCCTACTCAACCACCCCCTGCGTCATTTTGGGCTACACAGCAGCACTACAGAAGTAATTATGACAATAAATCGGCCTGCAATGTGCTTGGTCTTGCGTTTTGGGGCACTGACACCCGAAACCGCTAGCTGCTTCCACCGGTACCCCAAGCTGTCGCTGCACATGAGCTTGGCTGGGTGGGAGGTTCGCTGTGGGTCCGTTTTTGAAATGCTAATCCATGGTTGCCAGAAGTCGGCGGACACTGTGATTCGTTGCTTGCGACAAAGAACATTACGCTTTCGTCGGTTTTGCATGTTCTTTAGCATGTTGCTTTTGCCAACGAAGTTCAAATTTGTGCCATACACAGGGTGCCGTCAGCACAGGGCAAACACTTGTACTGTACTGTGTCGAAGCCCAGTTACGACTTCGGGACCTAGCCACGACTACAAGCAGTAAGCCCGGTTGTAGTTCACGTGGCCACAATGCTCGGGTTTTTCGAAGTACGTCATGCACAATTGCGAGTACAACGAGCTATTCTGCGATATTTTTTATCACTAGGTTCGAAATGCTGATAAGCAGAACCTCTCACCGTGGGTCCCACGAGTCAATGTTACATTGAGCTGGTTCAGGACACGTGCGTGGGATGTTCACAGGATGTGTGGCGTCCTATCATAATCTGATTGAGGTTTCTTTTACAGTTGTGAAACTGAAGCAAAATTCTATTCTAAATAAACACAGAACCAGTGTGAATGCGTGCATCACTAATGGTGCATTCAGACGACGGACCGAATCCGGATTTGTCGTGGACGCGGACAGCTAATCCACGGATGGTCCGCCTGCAGGCGCATCCACACGACGGACGGTGTCCTAGGGGAAAACAGCCGGATTACCCTCGACAGCAGATTCGGCGCTCACCTGTGCCCGCTGGCAGCAGACCGGTTTGAGAGTATTCAACATGGATGCCCGCAAGAAGCGAAGCTTGGCTGCGATGTCTGTCGTGTTGTGACAAATGAACGAGTAGTGTTATTCTTTCAGGAGAAAAGGGAGTTGCTAGCAGGATATTCTTTCAACTACATTATTCCCCACTTGTAGAACTTCTAAATGTGTCTCCCACTTTTTTTTTTTTTTTAGAAGCGGCACGTCGCCGGTTGCAGAAGTTGGAATATTTCACCACCATGACGGCTAAGAATCTCGCGTGTTAAGCGACGGCGGCGACATTTCCCGAACCACCAAAAGTGATTTCTGCATATTTAATCACCCGAGAACAAAGTCTCCGGAAACTAAGTAAACAATGGTCAAGCGTAGATGATGCCGACCAGTCATGCAGCTGTCCGCGAGCCATGGACGACATGCTGCGAGCAGACGAAAAGTGGACTGGTTGCCACCGACCCCAAGCTATTCCGCTGAAGTACCGGCTCTCCCCCGCCAAAATCCCGATGTGAGAAACAGGTTGGGTTCATCCGTCCGCGAGCCGCACGGACGAGGGGAATCGCTGATGTGAGGTCACGTGACGCGCCGTCCGTCCCGCCACATCGGGATTCGATCCGTCGTCTGAATGCACCATAAGCAGCACTATTTTTGGCAGCCTTGACTTCGTGACGAGTAAGTCGCAGACAACACTTGCCCGGAGCATGCATCGGACAAACGGGGAAGCATGCTTGAGCAACACGGTAGATGCAGCAATTGGGAGGCCTGGAAATGAACTTTAGACATTTGCTTTTTGTAGGAACTTTAGACATTTGCTTTTTGTAGGCTTGCTTTTACATGAAGGACTCAACTGAAGTGGGAAGTATAGAGATGAAGAAGTGCTCTCAAAATGGCATCATTCAATCGCGCCATTGCAGGGGTATATTTTGGATAATACAATTTAGAACATGCTAAAAGATCCTTTGCAGTGTTTTTCCCGCAATTTTGCTTTGAAATATACGAAAATCTTTGAAAAATGATTCGATTCGATTCACACTCATACTTTATTTTTCGAACTCATCTCGCACCCAAAGTTTTGCTATTTGCACGGCTCTAGAAAACAATAGTGTAATAAACATAAGTTTGCATACAATAGAACAAAAATTAATCACAAAATTAAACAAGATAATGCCCGAGCAACCCCCCCCCCTCACTTTCACTCACCAATTTTCAATCTATCGAAATTTCCATCTTATCGAGCGCTATGGCTGTACTAAATATTCTTGGAAAATGCACAAGAAGTGCTCATGATTTCAACACTAAACAGAGAATGATCGAAGCAAATAGCATCAAGTTAAGCAAATGCTATTTTTGCAGTGTGCAAGAACAGGTTGAACATTACTGCGCATGGGTGTGTCTGGTGTCTTTTCCGTTTCCTTCATACTATCTGTGCCACTAAACAATGATATATAACCAACAATCTACTACCCTGTTGCATATTTACCCCAGCAAGAACTTCTCGACTGACAACGCTCAAGGAGACCACACACGCCACCCGTAGTTGACAGTAACCAAGCATCGCCGCATTTCAGGCCCGAGAAGTGACATTCAGCAGAAAAGTTCCATGACAATTTCTTACGATACCTGCACAAAGTTCTTCTCCCAGATCGTATTGTAAAGTCAGACATTCCAGTAGCCAAATTACAAAAGCTGAGGCTTCACAATAACGAACTATGTGCTACCCTGCAGTATCAGCAACATTCAGTCAAAGCTTTTTTTTTTTTTTCGGGGATTCACAATGGCAATGAAAAAGCTGTAGTTTTGTTGCTGGGAGTTGCGCACAATTACCTCTGGTGCAGTGTCTGTTATCAAGAGACAATGTAGGTAAATTTGGGGATTACCTGAAAATGAGAACTACGCAGCCATGTCTGACAGTACCTCAGGTATGTCTCGTGTTCCAAGCAACCTCGGGCCCTCCCTGTTGAGGTAACTCTGGTAGTTGGCGGCGTTTCCTCTACGAAAGGCAGGCGCGGCGGCAGCAGCCGGTTTCTCTTCCTTAGGTACTTTCTCCTTTGAAACAAATATAAAAATATATGCAGAGAGAGGCTACTTTCTTTACGTCTACGCACTAAGTGGCGAAACAGTTTGATTAAACCAAACTAAACCGACAGAATATTTTGCATCATGGGCAACACGACATCCATGAAACTTACACCTTCAAAACATACAGTGGACTCTCAGTAAACGGAAATAAGTTAAATGAAACTGCTGCTTAGATAGAAAACTGCCTGTGATACTGTAATGCACAATTAAAGGCAGACTAATGAAATTAAGTAATTGGGCCGAACTTGTGCCCAAAAAACAAACGACTCAAAAAAAGTCTGCGTGCCCGCTTCTGACAACAGTCCATTCTAAATCCTTCACCTCTTCTTTTGTTTCTGTTGTGTATCACGTGTGGCGCGTAGCTGCTGTTGCTTGGCTCATGCTGGCACGTTGCTACTTGCCGAATGGGTCATTTGTTTCCGAGGTACACAATCCACAAAAGGGAGGGTGTAAGAATTGGACGGCACGCATAGTTTGGAGTTGGCTTGTGCCAATACCATTGGTTCCGTCTCTGAATCGTGCACGCCTACAAGTCTCGTGGTAAATGAAACTCCTGTTAAATGAAACATATTAGTCTGGTTTTTTCGGGTTCCATTAGTGAGAGTCTACCATGCTTGTCTTTGTTTGCACAAACACGAATACTTTGAAGTAACAAAGCGCACCTTAGCAGGTGCAGGTTTCTCCTTTCTGGCAGCTTGCTTGCCAGGTGTTACTCTTTCCGTCTTCTCTGGTACTTTCCTCGGGCTTTCCCTTTTATGTGTCGGTTCTTTCTCAGCTTTCTTGGATGACTGGCTAGCAGAATCTGATGACAAATCGACAGCTTTGAATCAGCAAAGTGTGACTTGCTTTTTAAAAACACTACCACTTATTACGTGGAGATGGTTTCATTACTCTGTCATCACCGCAACAAAAAGTGGCACCATCTTTTACGAAGTGCTGTTTGAAAAGTAACAACACGTTTTGAAGGTACTGTATTTACACGATTGTAGATCGACCCATTTCATCTTAATTTGAAACCCAAAGTTAGAAAGAAGAGTGGTCGACCCAGAATAAAAAACTAGATACAGTTGTAAAGTATATCTGAAAATAACCCCCCCCCCCCCCCCGAGTATTTTCGGAAAAGGTAGATTTTCTGCATAGCTTTCAAGCACTGCTGTGAAGCTACCTTGGCACACTAGAATTTGATTTAGTTTTCTCCAAACACATCGTAAATTTTTTATTGTGATGGAAATTATATCCACACTCTCTGCTGAATTTAGCCCCCGGCATCAACATTCGCGATCATTAACATATGTATGTGTGTGTGTGTGTATGTATGTATATATATATATATATATATATATATATATATATATATATATATATATATATATATACATACACACGAAAGCAAAAAAAAAACTACGGTGCACAGAATCAAACGTTCGACCTCTTGCTTGTGAGCGCGTGATGTTAGCCACTGAGCTACGAAAGAGCGCCTTTTTCAACACTGAAACAGCAAGCTATTTATATTTACCACTTACCCCTGGCGATGCCCATCTTGGGGGAACTATCGTGTTTTCGGCATTACCAGCATGATGGAGCAATGAGCAAGCGTCGCCAGATCGTCAGGATGTAGCAGCGTGCGCTCTCATCTACCCATACCTTGCCCCGTGGAGAGGAGAGGGTGGGCGCTCATGCGTGGGCACGCCAATCTCAAGTTGGGGAGAATCGTACACCTTAGGCTTTCACGGGTATGATTCTGTTGTAGTTATCGGGCGCACACAGACCACTGCACTCTCCGTTTGTGAAAAGGCGCGCTTTTCAGACACAGCAAAGTAACAACTAAGACACTTATTCACGTTCATCTGTACCTGTGAGTACGTTTCATGCATTATTTGTGCATAAGTAACGTGGGGCACGTTTTGATCTACTAGCTATTCTTGGCGTGACATTCCAATTTGTTGCTATCGCATTCATTGCTTTGCCTTTGAGGCAAAGCTGTGACTTTCTTTGCGAAATGTGTTCGTATGTCCTTTTTTTTTGCCACGCGGTTTTAGTGGTGTTGACTTACAGTTGAGTAAATTTACAATCGTGTAAATATGGTACTATTGCAGATGATAACTTTGCACTTATTACGAAAAGGCTTGAGTCCTCAAAGATTAAACAAGCTGTCATTATGATAGAATATTACTTTACTATTTCATCTGTATGTTCGTTACTTTTTCATTTGTTTGCTTGTTTCACTTAGTATCTGTAATATGGCTGTTTTGATACGTGTTTATAGTACAGTGGCACTGTGCAACAAAACACTGTCTTTCCCTCACATCGTTATTGAATTCTTGTCCAGACATGGACATTAATTTTGAGTGTTATAACTAACATTTTACAAAATTTCTAATGTTTATTAAAAATTATTTTCACAGCGTGTATGCAAGACGCAATAGTGCAAAATCTGCATGCACATCATTTCACACGACAGCCAAAACGTGCATAATTATGTACATGCTTTGGGTACTGGCACAACGTGTTTTGTGCACTGCTTATGTATACTTCAAAAATAAAACACAAATGAAATAAAAGGCGGGCATCATCATAGAACATGAGAGCATGGGCAGCGTCAGCAGCTGCAGAGCTATCGTCACAAATTACCAGAAGCGCGCGCAACTGGCGATTCTGCTTTCCGTTTCTTCGGCGAATGTTTAGTTGCGGCCTTTTCCTTCTCCAGTTTCTTGCTGCTCTCTGGCTTTTCCGTAGCACTGCCTGAAACGATAGAAAATTACTACGCATTAAAAAAAATGACGATTGTTTTAATCATCAAAATCAGTACACTGTAGCAATAACATAGTTTACAAACTTGTCTTGCCGTCTATCAGATGTTCCATTAAAAAACAAAAAATAGTGTTCTCAAAGTTGACCACCATTGGAAAGCTTTAACAGTATACACTTTCGTTTTATTTCTACGAAAACTAGGCTTAAGTGTATGGCCTAGCTTTGCGTTATCAGTAAGGCTATTCGGAAAGAGGGTTCCTCTAAATTCTGTTACATTGAATGCCTTTGATTGATGTTTATTTAAGAGAACAAGAGTCAGTAGTGAAGCGCACAGTAGTGAAGCGCACTTGTCAATTTGAGATCTCCGGCAAAGAGGCACTGTCATTAAATTCAGATTACCATTTATTATTTATGTTCATTAGCAGAACCATCATAGTGCAGGAGACCTTGACAATCTTGCATACAGACAAGACATACCATAATATGAAACTAACTTATTACTTATTTTCTTTTTTAGATAACTGAACATTTCCGGATGTTCTTAGGCTCTACTAATGCAAACATCCCTCCAACCTTTAGAAGGTGATGACTTTTTCACAACGGAGCTCTCTGAATCCTTGGAGGTCTTTCGTGGACTTGATCGCGTGGTCAGCTTCTTTTCCTAGCAGAAAATAAAACATCAAAGTGAGACGACGTGGGAGCACGTCGCAACTTTTTGTAGTTTCAACACAGAATTTATTCAATGTACAAAAGTGGGCAACCAATTTCTTCACTAGGTGAAGGCTTTTGCTATGATAGGTGGATACACAATATTCACTGCCATTTTCGGTTTATTCATTAACCAGTAATTAATGGTTTTTTGATTATTTGTCCTTTTGCATTAGTCCTAGAAAGCAAAGTTCATTAAGATATAGTAACCAAAGCACAAATAATTCCTTAGAAGACTACTGTCAGGCTTATTAAGAGCAGCATTAAAATATGGATCTATCGTTGATGAACACAAGTGTATCTACGTCCTTCTTTTTTGCTTTTCACAAAAGCCCACCAGGAACTTGTAAACAGTATGAAAAAGCTATCACTTTCTTTTTTTCCTTTTCTTTGTGGACAGATGGGTTGCCAGAAAAAAGTGGCAGGCAGCTTGCTCACCTCGGTTTTTTCATCCAGCTTTGCGAGCGTTTTTTGGAAATCATCATCCTCGTGAGACTCCTTTGCAGTTGAAACCTGCAAAATGTGTGGCATGTGTCTTGAGCAAATAAAAGACGCTGCCGGGGACAACTGACCAGACAAGCATATCATAATGCGACATTCATAAGCAGAAAGCAAAAAAACAGCAGTTTATAATGAACATCATGCGATTTTTACACTACAGTAACTAATTCCCACTGCACCCTAGAGGACCACAAAAACTCAAACAGCTACCAAGAGTGCAGTTCAGTAAGTTAAGTGTCCAATTTTGGCAGTCTACTACAGATTTTTTTGGACATGGTCAAAACTTCGGACATTTTCACAACACTGCCACAAGCCTTATCGTCAATAAGAATGTGTAAAATTTAGGCCTCTTGAGATTCATGATATCCGATTTTTCGAACATTCACAATTAAAGCCACAATTGCTGCCGCATCGATTATCTCGCCACCTCAAACTAGCATTTTCACAAGTTCCGTTTGCAGCCATAATATGCTCCGAAACGATAGACGATAGTTATAGCGCGAGAACAAAACGACAACACAGAGACAAGAAGGACACGAAAGACACCAGCGCTAACGTCCAACTGAGAACAAAACGAAGACACAGAGACAAGAAGGACACGAAAGACACGAGCGCTAACTTCGAACTGTCGTTTTGTTCTCAGTCGTTTTGTTCTCGATATTACTATCGTCATGCCAAACCAACTAGCTCAAGCTGCCACACTTCTAAGTTATATTCCGAAAGTCATCTATGCCTAAAAGCCAAGGCGCTGTAGAGTGAAGCATACCGAGAAACTGAAAAGGTTGCTGCCACAGCCCATTGAGGCAATGCCTTTTAGTGGAAATGCACAGAGGTGTGATGGCAACAGATGGCAGATGTGCCAGTACAGTTCAATCACTGACAACCCTATTACTATAAGCATGTTCAGATACCACGAAATCCAGAAGAAGAACCCTTCTATGGTGAAAGATATTCATACAAGATCTGGAGGGGGGGAGGTCACGGACTAGAATTCAAGACGGTGAAAAAATACCCTCTAAGAAAAATGCGTACCCATGCCTCAAATGAATCACTTTATTGAATACGCATGTATTCAGCATTTTTACTGAGCCATGCAGAGGAAACCCTTGTGTGAAATTCCATGTGCTATGACAAAGGGGGAAAGACTTTTTTCAAATGTCCCAATGATTTGTGGCAACTCATAACGCAACCTCAAGGCAGCACACTGCAACATTCATAGAAAGCCATCCCAAAATATAAACATTCTCAGAACTTGGCTTTCCGGGAACCACTGCTACAGGATTCTATAGCAGAGAACAGGTTGAAAAGGAACGGCAAGAGGGCAGGGGAGGAGGGAGGGGACTTGCTCAGTCGTTGAAGCATATTTCGAATTTCCCTGAAAGGGGAAGGGGGCACGTGATCGGGATTTCACGCTAACTGACCTGTCACCCATGTGTCACAGCGCACTTGCGAGCGTTCGCGTGCTTTAAAATGGAGACAATACAAATGCACTGCACCTCTGTTTGCTGATGCCCTTTCTGCAAGATTACTGCATGTGCTACACACATGCATTGCTTTCAAGAAGGAAAGCATCTCGTCAATGTCGCGGCTGTGTGTGGTCAGGAACCGAGCGGGGGCGATGAAAACTCAAGACAAACACATGCACACAGTATTACAAACGCCCCAGCAGTGAGGGCGTGAGTTAAGTAAGAGATGCGCTGCACACAGCTAGCTCGGTGCAACAGTCTTTCAATGAACAAGCAATGTTCACACAGTAGCACGTCATTTACACGTTCACATGCATCGAGAAAAGACGGGCAAGCTGTCTGCTTTCTCCCCAGTTTATATGTTCCGTGTAACCGTTTCGAAACACTTTTTGTATCGCAACCCTGCGAAAGAGCCGTAATTTCTTTCCCCCGTTTTGCTAGTATCAGTCGCACTTGTCACAAGACACAAATCTGCAATGCCAACAGGCACTTCGCATTTTTGTGAGCATGAGGTAAACTTGAATATAGTGTCAATAATAGAAAGATAGACATGTATTCTATACATTAATTTGAACCAAAGAATGTATATTTTTCCCCGCTGACTGATGTTGCTACCACAAAAAACTTCATTAAAGCTGTTTGCTCCCATAATAAAACATGTGAAAAGCTTCATCAGCGATATAATATATAGATGATGAGCATTTCACAGAATGTCATCAATATCATGCTCCCCAAGTATATATAATACGATCAGGTTTTTAAGAAAGAACATGCACCTTCTTAGCTTGAGACGCCTTGAGTGATAGCTTCGAGGCTGGACTTATGGAAGCACTTGCGAAGAAGTCATCCGCAGAAACGGGTACAAGTTTCTGTTTAGGTTGCTCCTTGCCATTGACTTTGATTGTGGCCTTCTTCAAAGGTTCGTCCTTTGAAATTGCAGCTTGTGTTCGCTCAGCAGGTTTTTTCGAAACAATTGGTTCTTCGGAGTCTTAACAGGAAAAGTAAAAATCAAACTTAATGACTCTATGGTCTAGAGTGCATTTCATCACATGGAGAAGAATTCATCTGAGAACTATATTAGCAGAGCCACACATTACGTAACAATAATACCATTCAACATGCATGCCAGACTACCTCGGTCAGCAGTCAAAATTGTATAAGCAAAACAAAAATTCTCAGCCTGCCTGGTTCCTGTCAACTGGTAAGGCTGAACTATACAATAAAATTCAATATCATGCTTAGTATACATGTTTGATACAAAACTGGTAGCCATGTTATCACTTATTATACCCACAAGTTGCTGTTTACTTTAACCATACAGCAACAAGCATAGACATGCCAAAAACAAAAAGCAAATGACAAGTACAATGTATCAAGAGAGATATGGTGTACTGAAGCTTAAAGAGAAAATATGAAGAATGCAAACAGACTTGCAACTCATGAAAGGAACTTCAGTAATGTTAATTTTTTCCTAGTTTTGTGCAATGCAAGGCAAAATCACCTTAAAAGTGTAACGTGTGGTCATGTATTGCACCCACAGGTATGTTCAGCCGCTATGAGACGACAACCACAAGCATACTCTTGAAAACGGAGAGCATTGGCTGAGGCTCCCTACACCTTCGGGTGTCCTCATTCCATGCACCATAATGCTTACCAAATTAAATAGAGCATAACAGTAATTATATCAAGGACATACTTAAATGCTCTCACCAGTGATGTTAACATTCTTATCAACATTATTACAGTAACCTTTATATATTACGCTGCTTGACATGACCCCCATTATCACTTCTGCGTGTTGCAAAGTACAAACAGGAATATCAAACAGCTTTTTTTTTTGTTCAGTCATTAAGCAATTTGATAAACTTTCTCACATTTGAACAGAGCAAATCAAGGAAATTAAGCGTAACACATAAAGAAAAGAACAGGAAAATAGTAAGAATTTATTAAACTGAGAGCTCATTTTGGCATTGTCGGGGAACTTCACAATACAACGGCCTCGATTGCTTGTTTGTCTTCAAAACTACATACAATCGTATTCTTGAAAGACAGTAGAAGACAAGATTTATGATGTGAAAAGTGAAATTCAGAATGTCCTGTGACACGCTATCAAGGGGGCTTTGGCACAAATTGGCAGTGCAAGCCTATAATAGTAGATATATAACTAGCACGTGTATTGCTCGCTGATGCAGCCACTTCCAAATGTTCAGTACATTTGTAGCTCTCTTTTCCCTTCAACGTCAGCAAGAACTTAAAAGGTACACCACAGCAAATGAGGCACCAACCTTCGTCAGAGTCGACAGCTGCAGCTTTGCATTCCTTGGCGTGCTTCTTGGCCTTCTTAGGAATCGGTTCTTCCTCATCTGAATCTGTAAAGAAATTGTATTTTTCATGATGTCTCCATCACTTGAGAGCTCTTGTAACTGCTTTGTAAGAGGCAGTAATGTAGTGCACATACGTGTAACTTCATTCAGTGCCAACATACCGGAATCAAACATGACAATCCTCTGCCGTGGCTTTTTCCCAGATTCCTTCTTTTCCTAAGCGGGATAACAAAAACGAGCTTAAGCGTGAAGTCTGCATAGGTGAGCACAAGCAAGACAAATGGTAAGACGTTGGCAAAAGAAAATCTATCAATTACATAATTCCATATAATTGCAATGGTCTGCTACTTAACACTGTGACGATCCCAGGCAGCCATCAACACACAGTTCGAACACGCAACGTTTATTCTTAACCTGCCATTTTTGTCCAATCGAAAATCACGTCAGAACTTAAAGTGTACATCAAATAGAGTGTTCGCATTCATACCTTCGATGACGCTGGCTTGACCCGCTCATTTCTTTCTCTCTTCGAAACTTCCACGGGTGCGGCTTTTTTCTCTTTTTCCGGGACCTTCGGTTTCGCGGGCTCTTTTACCGCTTTCGTCGACTGCTTTGGCTTGTTTTTCTCGTCGGACTGTTTTTTCGTGTCATCAGCAGCTCTCTTCACGGGGGCTGAACCAGTAGCCGAGAAAAACTTGCGGATATCCTGTGGATGAGTTTTAGTTAGCAAACGCAACGCTTACGATTTCGCGCTTAAATATATATGACCGAAGAGTTGAGGATCACCACCAGAAAAGATGGAATGTCTCACAAACGAGACACTTTGGGCAATCGTAAACGAGCAGGCACACACAGTCTGCATGCCGACGCTCTGCTTCAAGGGCCACGAATATTGCGAGTCGCTTCAAGTTGGCGCGACTTGGTCGCGCGCGCTGAATCCCGAAGCGCGCATTAGTTGTCATGCTTTCCTAACCCCGCTTTCTCAAATTCGGTAAAATACGCGTGAATCGGGAGTACAAACCATTGTTAGTATCGTTCCTGGCCGTGCAGCTGCATCAAAATAGCGCTGCAGCTTGGCGTCCTTTAACGAGGAAGCTATGAACGTGATCAGCTTTCATTTCACGACACCACGGTAACAAAAAAAAGCACTTCGCGCCATCAGCCATGTCCTGGCTTGCACTGGCTTGTCTTCGGTTGCCAGCACAGCCAAAGAAAACTTTGTATGCACTCTAACAGAGCTGTGTACTACAAAGTTTGAATACAAAGTACGCTGGCTTTCAATAAAAACTGCATTCTTCTAACATCAAACAAAACATATTTGTAACGAGCAAGCTCACTCATTTGATGTAGCGAACGAAATTTGTGATGGTTGTTTCTTTTTTAACATGTTTTTTTTTATTGATTGCTGTTGGCTACAGCTGTTTAAGTGGTTTCGTCATCCTCTATGGTTTCGGTCAACGCCTACTCTAGAAAGATGCCTGAGAAATGGCTCGCGCTCCCAGCGGAGTTTTTCATCTGCGGCCCATAAGGGCGCGTTAGTCGAGAGTTGTTCGAGACCTGCAACTGTACATCACTGTTTCGGAGGCTATGCAAAGTGTTGCATTGTTGCACCGTCCGCCACAAGTGACGCTAGCGACCGAAAACATTCTAAAATGAAGGAGGGAAAGGGTGTGGCAGCTGTTCTTTTCTCCTTTTCATGCGGCAGGCATCTAAATAAAGGAGGCGTTGTTTCAGTACAGTCAGGACTGTTTTCTAGAACACTGTAGTTTCTGTTAGAAAACATGTGTTTGTAACAATGCATGCTGTGCGGTCTTAGTCCAGCCTCAGTTCAGTTCATTTAGGCAAGCGTTTTAAGATACAGCTATAGTGTATAATACTCTTTCAACACTACCGGTTCATTTTAACGCATTGCTGCTGAGACAGGCGAATGGCTTCAAGCGAGAATAGCGGCACTTGTCAGCTGCCGGCGTCTGCGGGTAAGAATGCGTTTTGTATATCTGGTAAGCCATCCTATAAAGCGAGAACCGGTGTTGATATATTCTGCAGCGTTAGCAAATGCGTTTATGGGATGACAAGAAGTTATAACGACAGAAAATCGTGAACTGGGCGTCGTCTACCGTGCGTAATCACTAGGTCACGGAGGGGATGATTGGAAAGCTCATAGTTATGGTTAAACGTCGATGTCGGTACAACTTGATAGTTGAAACGGCATCAGTTCACTCAGTTTACTGTGTGTGCGTTTGAGTGATACGTGGGGTTTAACGTCCCAAAACCACCATATGATTGAGAGACGGCGTAGTGGAGGGCTCCGGAAATTTTGAACCTCTGGGGTTAACGTGCACCCAAATCTGAGCACAGGGGCCTACAACATTTCCGCCTCCATCGGAAATGCAGCCGCCGCAGCCGGGATTCGATGCCGCGACCTGCGGGTCAGTAGCCAAGTACCTTCGCCACTACACCACCGCGCGGGGCACGAGAGAGGGGTCACTAATGCTCGCTGTGCTCTCTCTCTTTTTTTTGTGTGTGTGTGTGTGTGCGTGTTAAATTTGCTTCTTGCTAAAACATTTACTTTGCAATATCTACGCCGCATAGTGTTTATTGTGACAAAGCTCAGATGCCAGCCTAATACACTATTATTAAACTACACTAACGTGTATATGCACTGCATATTGCACAGGCATGTGCGCGCATAGCAGCCAGCGCACATGTCGTACGTGGGTAATAGTTATATGTAGTCGTTAACAGACAGATTTAGTTGGGCGTCCCCAGTAGCTCTGCCGACGCGACGTGCTAGTAATCCGTAATGACACGCTTTTTTTTCTCTTTGTATGAGATTCCAGTTCTGTAGACTCACATAAAGATGACAAAGATGGGAATTCAGATAAGAGAAAGAAAATGTTTGCGTACGTGTCTGTGTGCCTTGACTGACCTTTGCTTGGCCGGCGCCTTTGTTGTTGTTGTTGTTGTTTCCCTGTGCAAATGGCTCGTACCCAAAGAAGGGGATTGGCCGATTATAAGGTGAATTTGCCCTAAACTTTCAGCATTGCGTCATTCCTACAATTTTTTTTTTTGTAACTTAATTTTAATTTGAAATACCGATATCAAGTTTGCAGAAAAAAAAAGAAAAATAGTGAGACAGCAATTTAGCAAGAAAATCGTTTAGTCGCAGTGATGTATTCTTGAACGGCGAATAAAACATCCCTGTGGCTGAAACCCAGTGTAGAGGCTCCAAATGAAAGAAGATCAGGTTGTGATAGTTGCAAGCCCAGTCTTTGAAGAGGTGGTGCTAGTATGCTTTGCCTGAATAAATCGAAACGGCGACAATGTAATAAAAAATGACTGATCGTTTCCTCTTGATTACAGTAAATGCACATAGGGGAATTCAATATGCCTGATCTATGCAAGTAAAAATTGAGGGAGGTAACGCGGCAACGAAATTTCGTGATGACAACTTCCATCATCCTTGATTTAGTCAGTTCACTGCGCCAGGGAAATAACAAGTGTTTGTACTCTGGAGAAGCCGTCAGTGCAGGGTCAGATAAATTTTGCCTGATTTTAAGTGTGCGAAATCGCGCCACCGTAATGTATACTGTATGAGGGAAAATAGGAATAATTGGTGTCGAAAGGGATGCCTTCGCAAGAGAATCAGCTATTTCGTTTAACAACAAACCTTTGTGCCCTGGTGTCCAGATTAAATGAATACTTCGGAGATGACAGGGGATCAACGATTTAAAAAGTTTCACTATAGGTGAGTGACCAGATGCGGACAGAGAAGAGCACACTGATAGTGAATCAGTTATGACTGCTACAACTGGAATGGAAATATTTACCTTTCGCAAAGCTAACATTATTGCCATGAATTCAGCCAGAAAGACAGGAAGAAAGTCCGGTAAGCGAAGTGAAAATGACCAATCAAGTACGGGGCAATATATTCCAACGCCTGATTTTTCATGTGATTGAGATGCGTCCGTTGCTATAATGACATTTGTTGGCAGAGTACTTAAATGGTCCTGCAATAAACCATTTAAAATGCCTGTAGGTAATAGCTTTGCGTGAGTTGGGAAGATATCATGGTAAACAATTTCTGGAGAATTTTGTTGCTCAGTTAAAGGAATCAGATCACGAACGTGTACATATAGGGGCTCAAGTAACGATTGAACAAATACTATTTGTGGTTTGGTAAATCTGGGCCAATGCACGGAGAAGAAAAGGTCAGGATTGGAAATAAAAATAATTTGTTCAGGGTTAAACGGTGCTTCATATAGTCGTAAAAAGGTCTGCACAGTAAGAATGTTAAAGCGACATAATAAGGTTGGTATTCGTGCTTCAAGGTATAACACTGCATTTGCAGTATACTTTGGAAGTCCTAAGCAGAGCCGTAAAGCCTCTCTTTCCAACAGAACGAGCGGCCGAAGTTTGTAGGCTGGCGCACCAGAAAAAAGAATGCAGCCAAACTCTAACACAGGTCGGACATACATTTTATATATAATCAAAAGTGCCTTTCTTCTCATACCTGATCTACAATTGCTCAACCTCCGCAATACGCCTATCGCGCGTACTGCTTTTGTCGCGATGTATTCAATGTGAGGGCGCCAATTTAGATGCTCATTATACATAACTCCAAGATATTTCAATGATTCTACTTGTGGGATATCTTGAAGCTTGTAATTAATAGATATGTGCACGGGATCTTTAATTGGAAAAACGAGTATAGCACATTTACCGGTATTCAGGTTCAACATCAATCCATCCAACCAATGTTCTATTTTATTAAGATATGTTTGCAAGATAGTGTAGAGACAGTGGAAGTCATGTGCCATAGCAAAGAAAGCAATGTCATCGGCATAAACGTAGGTTTTCACTTCTGGATGAACGGGGATGGTACTAAGCAATATGTTGAATAAAACCGGGGAAAGTACTGACCCCTGAGGTACACCTCGGGTTTGCTTGTGCTTACAGGAAGAGAAACCGCCTTGATAACAATAGAATTCTCTTCTACTTAAAAATTCCGTCACCCATGCTACTATATAAGGTGGAAGTCCATGACTCCATAACTGATTAGTCAAGATCGAATACTCTACACTATCATATGCTTTACATATGTCTAACGTTACTAAAGCCGCAAAGTGCTTTTTGTGACGGGCAATATGAATACGACTTTCCAGATCTACATGTGCATGCCATATGGAATATCCAGATCTAAAGCCAATTTGGGAAGAACTCAACAGTTTTTTCTCGTTAATAAACTTAATTATACGACCATGAAGTACCCTTTCAATAAGTTTTACTACATTAGATGTTAAGGCTATCGGTCGTATGTTGTCTAAATTATAGCCTGCCCCCTGTTTCTTAAGCAATGGTATAATTTTCGCAATCTTTCATTCAGAAGGGATCCATGCTCTTCTAAGGGAATAATTGACTAGACCTAACAGATCATTCGGATATTCCCTGTGAAGTATTTTTAGCATTGTATTTGTTATTCCATCGGGGCCTGGTGCTGCATTTGGCAATCTTTCCATAGCCTGATTCAATTCGGAAGCCGATATTTCTGTGTAGTCATAGATGGTTGTTGTGTAAGCCGAATTAGGGAGATGCGTTGAGAACCTGTTTTCTAATTCTTTAGCCAACTGATTCAATGATTCCTGTAGTTCCTGTGAGGTGTGAACTACTGAGTCAACGTTTCCTGGTATAGGGGTCTTCTTCCTACCACGAAGGAAGTTGAATAAAGCACGTTTGTTATTTGATTTAGACAGGTACTCGAAATGTTCTTGGTCATATTGCTCTTTCGCTCGCGATACAGTGCGTTTAAATGTTGCCGCAATGAACTGATAATCCTTCCAATTTTTTGGACTCTGATTACATATAAGTCTTTTCCATGCAGCTTTTCTTCTTCTATAATCTCGTGTGCACTCATCATTCCACCATCTACTAGGTTGGGCACTTTTGGATGACGACGAAGCAATTACAAATTCTGAAGTGTTCTTGGAGATTTTTAAAGCAGAACAGAGATTTCTGCCGAGGTCTTCATTTTGACCACTGGACACTGCCCTAATGTTGGAACGCAAGCAATCTTTAAATTTTTTGTAATTGATCAATGTTTTCTCTGTCCTTTCAATAGATTTCACAGCACATGAGATTTCAAAGTATACAGGAAGATGGTCACTGTTTGAAGAGAAATCAATTGTTTTCCAAGACTTTATTGAAACACTTGGGCTGCAAATCGTGAGATCTAATACCGATCGTGTCCGTCCGCGAATAAATGTAGGCTGTCTATCATTTAGGCAGGTAAGATTTTTATTAATCATCCAATCCCACAGAAGAGTACCAGAATGGTCTGTTCGAAATCCCCATGAAACATGATGTGAGTTGAAATCACCGGTCAGAATGAAATCATTCTTGCAATTAGCTAAGGCAGTATCTAATTGTTGAGTATTATGCAAACCCGTTGGAAAATATGCGTTTATAAGTGAAAAAGGGTGGTGCCCGGGCAGACAGAGGTCTATTGCCAAAATTTCACAGTCTGTGGACATAAGCTGAAAAGCTATGCTCGCTGTGCGGCAAAATTTATTCGAGACAAGTATAATTAGACCACCTCCTAGTGATGGACGGTCTAACCGAAATGCTTTAAAATTGTTTAAATGATAATTCTTAACAGGGTTAAGCCAGGTTTCCTGTAATAAGATTATATCCGGATATAACTGATTAATTAAGCAAAGTAAGTCAGTAGAAGCAGAAATCAAAGACCTACAATTCCACTGTAGTACTTTCAAGGTATCTATGTTGACGAGCGAAACACTTCAGCAACGGCAGCTTCTAAAATACCCTCCTTAAAAAGTGCACTGGCATTTTCGCTGACCTTTTTGGGTTTTGTGTTTGGGCAAGGAGATTTTAATGGAGATCCAGTGCGCTTCTGACGCCTGAAATCTTGGCATACGTCCATTTCATTCTGATCCTCCACGTGGGTCGACGTAGAAGGAACGGACAAAATTGGGGTTTTCTCCTCGCGGGATTGTCGCTGTGGGGCTAAGTTCGGTATAACTTCCACTGCACAAGGTGCCGACTTGGCCATCGGTACTGCTATTGCAGAAGCCAGCTGTGTCATCTGTGAGCAAAACACTTGAGAGATGCACTCACTCACGCTCGTAACTATGTGTTCCAGCGCTTTCGACATCGCCTTTTCTACTGCAGCCTCAATAAGATTAAGAATCTTCGTCTCACTCAGTTGTTCGTGCCTCGACGCGACTCCGGCATATCCAAAGGATATATCCTTCACAACTGTTATTACTTCTCGCCGCGAGCAACGACGTCTGTCCATGATTTCTAGAAGTTGCGTTTCATTAGACCTTGCGGTGCAGTTCAGATAATCGGCCGCGTGATTTCCTGCACAGAGGCAGCACTTTTCGGTTTCGGCGATGCACTCCTTCGATGGGTGGGTATCGCCACAGATGCGGCAACGTGAATTTGATTTACAGCCCCCTGCACTGTGACCAAAACGCCAACAGTTTTGACATTGGAGAGGACGAGAAGCGAGACGTTCGACTCTGAAAATGAGCGGCCATATTTTCAACTCGGATGGACAGGAAGTGCCGGCAAAGGTAGCAATAACTGACTCAGTGGGGACTTTCTCACCGTTAACTAATCGGTGCATCGGTACACAGCTATGACCCCAGCATCAGACAGCTTTTCCAGAGTCTCAGCGGGCGTTAGTGTAGAGTCGACTCCTCGTACAATTCCCTTAGTGCACGCTAAATGAGGCGGGATAAATGCACTTACCGGGACCGAAGCAAATGTCTTGCATTTTAGGATGTCAGAAACGCACGAAGGATCTGACGATCTGCATACCAAACCACCTCTTCCGAACTGACGAACATCACTTATCATCTGAAAGTGCGGCGTCATGGCCTGCAACCCCACCTGGATCGCCTTCGGGTTGTTGAGCCTAATAAATCCACCACTCGAGGGCACCAGCGCAACAGGGATGCTTCCAACACCACTGCGGAAAAAATATTCCAATGGCAATTCATCATTAGGCAAGGAGGCTGACCAAGGGCTATGCCCTTGGCCAGGAGATGAATTAGACATTAGCACTAATTCGATTGCTTAAAGAAGTAATATGCAATGTTAGCTAGTTTCAACAGGTCAAATTCACCCAAAACTCAGCCAAACCACCGTCCGAAAGAGTCCGAAGGGACGAGCCCGGTTCAGAACGAAGACGCTTCTGGAACGCCAGCTGACCTGCACCTACGGTGCAGGTCAGCTGGCCTTTCTTTCCTTCGGAGCTCTGACCCTTGCAGTCCTCTTCTTCCTCTTTTCCAAGGGCCTCGCGCTCCCGGGCTCTTCCGCCACGTATCTCGACTTGCTGTCGCCATGAGTCCTCTTCGTTTCATCGACGACCCGCTTCTTTTGTGATATGGTACAAACCAAATGATGGCGCTATATTTGCACACGCCCCACCGCTGATTTTTTGTAAGCCCTGTGCAGCAGTCGCAATGGCGTGTTGCGACTTCATCGAAAAGTAATTCAGAATCACTGCGTCCCCAGATGTAAATGCCTGAATGAACCTTTATGAACACCAGATCATTGTAGTCAAGGTAAGAGTGCAATATAAGATTGCAGACGTATTAAATGCTCGGCGAGCTCGCTTTGACGCCATTAGGCAAAACATTAGGACAGAAGTACAAGCTAACGTGGGCTCTTCGTCTGCGGTGCCTGTTGAATTTTACCCGTGCCACACGGGCATAGAAAATGACATTTGGTGGCGAAGGCCTTCAGTTCCCGAATGACATTCGTTTCGCCGGCGCTGCTACATGTCCAAAGCGAATGACATTTGACTTGATGATGTCGATCACAGCACCTTCCAAGTGAGCATTGAGTGAATAGCAATAAAAAAATTAAGAAGCATTTACAAGCTTCATACACATCAGATAATCATCAAATGTAGAAATAAGCGTATTACGCTGTCCTAAATTTTAGTTTCTTGCCTTGTTTTACAACGTTGCAGCAGACCGTAGCAACCTAAGCCAACACTAGTCAGATCCACAGCGTAAATAGACACTAAAATTGACAAGCGTTTCATTATCAATACTTTATTTTCTTTGTATAACGTTCAAAGCATCTTTTTAAGACTTCAGTGCAAATAAAAGATGGGAAATTTCATTTTTAGCTCAATATGATTTGTTTTATATACTTTCAGGTAAATCGCTCTTCGCGAGCTGTGTCGTCGAGAGTAGGCATTTCTCAGTCAACTGAGTTCTGGCGAAGGCAGTTGGTGGCGAATGGCATTCGAATGGCATTCGGATGAATGCCATTTTGTTCGCCCGTGTGGCACCGCGTGAATGGCATTAAATCTGCAGGCATTCGGGGCTAAATGCCATTTTTTCTGCCCGTGTGGCACGGGTATTTCCTGCGCTTATCGCATAAGAAGGAGAAGATAAACTGCAGGCGAGCGAGCTCGTTCGAAGAAGACGACGAGATCATTCTTTTTACGTTCTGGGCTTACGCGGACGCTAATAGACGTCGCTGTGAGTTCTTAGAGTGGCCCTGAAACACTATTTTGAGTACCCATGGAATCAATTCAGTGGTAAATCATATTACCTCACAAATTGAACGCTGCAAAAATTTTTAAGAATCCTTCCAATACAAGCGGAGTTACAAAGATTTCTCACACACTGCAATCACATTCTCTCTTCTCTCGTCCCGACAAAAGCGGTGGATTCTGAGCAGGGAGGGGCAAACAAAAAACGTCACTCGCGCCTCGTGACCTTGAGCTTTTTTTTTCTTCAAATACGCGGCTTTTTCAGTGCGATCGCGCGCAAGCGTGGACAAGTGACGGCCTCTCGCCGGGACCTATGTAACAACCGAGCGTGCCATGTTCAAATCAGCCAATGGCTGATAGATGGGCTTACTGAGCTTTTTATTCGTGATTTGTCGAGAAAAGAAAAGGATATTTTTAGCTGAGTTTCATCATTTATTGTGAATTCCAGGCCGCGTGCTCCGCTATAATATTTGGCTCGCGTGTTGTCGGGGGCCTCAACTACCGGTCGGCAGCGTTTTCTGACCATGCTCTAAAATGTTGCAGGGCCCCTTAAGTCTGTGTCGGCTGTTCAGTTGGCCACATATTTTATAAATTGGTACTGACCTTTAGTGGTGTCGAAAACCGCGACCAGATTTGTAGGACCCACCTACAAATCCGGCAAACGTTTACTACAGCGCCACCATCTAGCCTCTGCTTGTTCAGAAGCAATCTTGTTCTATGGAAGGTAGACGACTCCGACTCACGACGAATTGCTGAAGGTGCTTGAAGTCGAAAGGTCGCTGATTTCACCACCGTAACGAACATCCAAGCACGCACAGAACCGGTACTTCCAAAAAACTGGCCCACGCCTTTAGAACTCCCGTCAGCGTACACTATCAATGGAGCCAACGACATGACGATTGAAACAACTCAAGTGCACATGGTGGAAGAGACTTGTACGAAGGAAAAGCGAAAGGCAGCTGGAGATCCAAAAGACGATACAGCAGAGCTTAAGAATGATTGCACGCCGAAGTCGGCAAATTCAGTTGTATTGCAGTCCTCACGTCTGTGCAGCCAAACACCTGACGAAGGAAAATCAAGGCCATTCCACCAAGGGAAGAAAAATGTAAAGAAGTCAACGAGGAAGTGGAAGCCTACTGCCAGTACTTATGAGAACTACCGCACTTTGTATAAGCCACAGAAGTCAAGGTTAGAGAGACTGTGGTTGGCACGGCATATACATGCAAAGATGCGAAATTTCAAGACAACTCCAACCCCCCGAATAAGACAGTCCAGACCAACGCAGAGTGAAAGGGCTGATGCTACCAAGGCAAAGGCAGCCAAGAGAAAAAAAATCAAGAGAAGTCCTGAGGAACAGCTTCACCAGCAACTTGCGGAAGAGTCTGCATAATGGATCTTCCTACCAAAGGAAACCGATCGTAGAAAGCAGTTTACCGAAGGTGACGCGTTCACTGGCAAAAGCGTGGAACAGGCGGCGTAAACATCGCTAGAAGGCCAAGTGCAGGAAAAAATCCGGATGATTCCACAAGGACTGACATGGAGCTCGTATTGATGAACATTGTGCACTCGAAACCCACGTGCGATTTTAGTGTTCTCCGTCGTCATTCGCCACTGTGGGGGCGCGGAGGATGTTGAAAATTATGTAGACGACGAGGAGTGGTGATAACATCATTAGGAACTGAGTTCGGAATAAACAAGAGGTATTGTGAAGAAACACTTAAAAAACAACAAAAGGAAAAAATTCAACTAACTCTCGGCCAATCCCCTGCATTGGGTAAGAGCCATGATCACACAAGATGAAGGAGAAGAAGAAGAACGGTGCACAAGCTTTGTTACAGCAACTGAATGTAGCAATTAAACAATGGTCCAACAGGCAACCTGAAGTCAAAGCTTAGCATACAACTTGATGATACATTTCCTCATAACGCGAAACAATTGGCACATAAGTACTTAAAAAAACCAGTTAGCGGATTATCTAGCTCACCTGGAGATAAGCAATATCATTGCAACTGATGCATCTGTGTCAAAAGAAAAAAGCTGGGGTTGGCATCTTCTCTTCTTCTTTTGATGATAATTGATAACATGATAATTGTGACATGCGTGTCATGTAAGAACTTGACTACATTCCACGCTGATTATGCGCTTGCGGCCGTTTCGCTAGCTTCACATATACCAAATTTCTTATTACGTGACGCGAACAGGCGACGACGGTCACGTCAAAACATGATAATCATATGCTTGTCATGTAAAACATGACTACATGCTATGCTCATAGCGCGCTCGCGATGCGAATAGACGACGAAGGCAAATGACACGTCCAAACTTAACCACCATGCACATGCGTGTCATATAAAACATATGCTCATAAGCCGCTCACGGCTGTTTAGCTGTGCAAAATAAAGTTTACAAGTGGCGACAAAGTTGCAAAAATGTTAATTTCGGCACATCTTCAGCCATAAATTAAACATTGAGGTGGTCCTACTAAAAATAGGCTTCATAGCAGATTTAGTTAAACCTTCATTGTCTACTCACTGAAAAGATTTATCAACTTCATTTTTGTTTTAAGCAATAAAAATGTTTTTGAATTTGTGTGTTACCGCTGTCGGGGTTTGGACGTGTTTATAGCCGTAACAATGCGTCCTATAGTAGTAAGTGCAGGCTGCGCGGACCGGTGTGGGGATCATCTGGATAACGTAATCAACCTTGTCCGTGCTTATTTAAATTATTTACAAGCTAGCATTACCCTTACTTAACTAGAAAGGCAAGACCTGCTCGACAGCATTTAGCCACATGTAGCCTGCTTTTATATATGCTTACGCCGCGCCGGAAAGTGGTACTTATGTATGCAACACACCGCTACCTATATGCTAACATTTGGAAGTAAGAAGGCCACGATGGAGGAAAGGGTCAATCGAAATGAAAACAAAAAAAAAGTAAGTGCCGCTTGGCAGCTGAGTTGCGGTTATATATATGGAAACTGGTGCCAGATGATTAATTATATACAATTGTGTTGGTTCAAACTGTGACTTGTCTGTGATGCCAACGCATGTTTAATTTGTGAGGAAAAGCACTGCAAATTAAGAAGAGCAGTACAATGAAAAAAAAAAATGGTCTATATAAAAATAAAAATAAAAAAAATGTTTCGCATCGCAGACAAGTCGCAGTTTGGACCAACATGATCGTATATAACCGACCATTCGGCACCAGTGACCATATATAACTGCAACTTAATTAGCTGCCAAGCAGCACTTTTTTTTTTTCAATTCGACTGATACTTTCCTTCATCGTGCTCTTCCTACTTCTAAATGTTAGCATATAGGTATCGGTGTGTTGCACACATAGGTACCACTTCCCGGTGCGTGTAAAAACCCAGGCTGCCAGCAGGCGGCTGCATGTGGCTAAATGCCGTCTAGTGGGTCTCGCGTTTCTCATTAACTAAGAATATTACTAGCTTGTAAATAATTTAAATGAGCACGGACAAAGTTGATTACGTTGTCCAGGTAATCCCCACGTTCGTACAGCCTGTACTTACTACTTGGACACATTGTTACGGCTATTAATACGTCCAAACTCCTAGAGTGGCAACACACAAATTCAAAAATATTTTTCTCCCTTAAAACAAAATTTATATTTTGTAAAACTTTCTGAGTGATTAACCAATAAAGCTTGCTACTAAATCTCCTATTGAGCATATTTTTAGTAGGACCACCTCAATAGTGAATTCATGACTGAACATGAGGAAAAATGAACATGTTTACAACTTTGTCGCCACCTGCAAGTTTTTATTTTGCTCTGTATGCGTTTCAAGTTATTTTTGGTCTGCAGTAAAACATTCTGGCAATATGCTAATGTTAACTATCGCATTTTTCTTAATGTTGTCTTTCTAAGAAAACATCCCCAATAAGGCCTAGATTTTCCATATTCGTGGCAACACAAATGTCCATGAAAGTTTAAAAGCTCATAAAACTTATTTTAAGTAAAACGCCTAACTTTGTTCTGATGGAAAAAATTTTTCTTGACCTAATTTAATAATAAAAAAATGTTTGATAACGAGTTTTACGAGCTATGGTTTCGAGCTTTCTGGAAAAAATCAAATGAAGCTTTCGGTACTGTAAAAAAATTTTTTTTCACATCAAATGTTTTTGGGAAACACTTTTGCACTTTTGGCAGATAGTTCTAATCTTTTCCAGTAAATAAGAGATGGTCGATCGAGCGCCAAGGCCGGAACAGTTGGCGTGGAATGACCCATATATATATCGTCGCGAGGGCAATGTCTCGCGGAAAACTTTATTCTTTTTTCAGCTACAGCTGGAGTTTGTTCTTTGCCAAATGCCCTTGTTAGCAGTGCCATTTAACGACTTATCTTGGGGAGTGCGCCTTGAGGAAGAATGAGTCTGAACAGAAAGGGCTGCAACCAGTCGGTCACTGTGCGCTTCCCGCCAAAGCAGGCACCGCGCCGTGATTTTGACCGGGCTGCAGAAATTAGGTGCCTTTCACCTTCTAACCACTGAGCCCCCCACGCTTCAAACGAACGAGCCACCGCTTCGGTCTTCCGGGGACAAAGGGCACCAAAATTTGTGCGCATGTCAGCTCGTCAAGGCCGTTTCAGAGAATGCAACCGTTTCCAGAAGCTGCCACAGTTTTATCGCGAGGCAGAATTCGTTTCCTTCGTGCCCCATGCGCAAAAGACTGCAGGCACACAGCGGGGGTACTTCGCGGGACGAACAAAGGCCGAAAATTGAGACCATGTGTGCGCGTCGCCTCTGCTTGCCGAAAAGTGGTGTGTATAGAAAGTGAACTGATATTGTCGCGAGGCAGGCTTCAGGCAGCCACGAAAACTCATGTTGATTTGATTATCCTCGGCTTGCCTGGTTGGTCCGCACAACCGGGGACGCTAAAGAAACCCTATTTAAGCAGCGACTCGGGCTCTTTTTGAGGAGAGCGGAGTCGGGGTCAACAGCGCATCTCACCACCGAAGGCTACACCATTTTCTATGTTTTGTCTTTGTGACCTAGTGCATTTTGTAAATTGAAGTTGTGTTAGCTAAATAAACCCCCAATGAGTGCTCCCCAAAACCATCGTGTTGACATCTCATCGATTGCCTCCACGGAGTTTCACCCACACTTATTCGTCTCTCTGGTCGCCCGATGCGCCTATCTTAAACAACCCTGACGTTTCGCTACAATATATATATATATATATATATATATATATATATAGTGCTCGGCAATCGTCAATAACAAGTAAGACAAAGATGGAAAGTGAAAGTTATACATTTTAGATGCGGAAGCATCTTATACTCGCGCCTTGTAGTGCGCCGTCCGCACCGCTTCTCGAACATTCGACAGCTGACGCGCGCGCATGCGCCGTCGCCCACCATCTGTGCTGCGCGCGCTTCTCCTTCGAGAACATTCGACAGCTGACAGCGCATGCGCCGTCGCGCCGTCGCCATCTGTGGCGCGCGCGCGCTTCTCCTTCGAGAACATTCAACAGCTGACAGTGCATGCGCCGTCGCGCTGTATATATACTCAAGGTCGGCGCTCGCTCGCTCAGTTGCCGCTCGTCGGTTGGTTTGTACGGCGCGTCGACGTCCAAGGTCGCGGTGAAATGAATTCCAACGAATCCACAAACACAATGATCGACGTCCCTTCGACCAGCGCCGTCCTTTCGCATACGTGTGTACGTGTTCACTCATTTAACACCCCCTCCTACAACCACGTTAACCAATTTAGCCATCGACCCAAGTAAGTCGCAATTTAACACCCCATTTCACAACCACGTTAACCAATTTAGCCATCGACCCAAGTAAGTCGCACTTTAACACCCCGTTAACCAATTATATGCTCCGCATCCTCCTCAGTGTTCCCCCGAGGGAAGCTGCGGGCAATTTTTTTATCCCCGCGAAGGATTTCAGGGCAAATTATTAACCATGGTAACAACACGTCGATTCCGCTACGTGGCGACACTTTCTCAGGAGGTTGCTGTGCTCGTATAGGGGACATAGCAGCTGCTGACGTTGAGAGCGTTATTGACAAGATCCGTAATAGAACCCGAACTGGCTTGATCGCTCGACAAGTAGCACCGCCCCTGCTGTTCGTGCCTTTTTCCTGGCTTCTATCTAATCTGCCACTCTGTCGCGAACACCGTCTGTGCTCTAACCTCGTTGCGTGTGGTCTGAGCCGATTGTCGTTGAATAGAATGCCTTGAATGCAGTTTTCTGCCAATATTTACGCTCGTCTTTGCCGAATGGATGCACATTCTGCTATAACAGGGATGCTCGCCCTGGGTGGCTCCTCTGCGTGCTTTCGCACTAAATCACGCTTTTGCTGTCTTGTTTGTACGCATTTTGCTTATGTTTCGCGTATATTGTATACGCACTCATGTTGCACGACTGAACTACTTATTGATATGTGGGGTTTAACGTCCCAAAACCACTATATGATTATGAGAGACATCGTAATGGAGGGCTCCGGAAATTTCAACCACCTGGGGTTCTTTAACGTGCACCCAAATCTGAGCACACGGGCCTGCAACATTTCCGCCTCCATTGGAAATGCAGCCGCCGCAGCCGGGATTCGAACTGAACTACTTATTAACATCTTGCTCATCTGAAAACCATAAAAGAAAGAGAAGGGGAGATTGTAGAAAGGCCCTCATATGGGTGAGACGAGAGTTCGCTGCCACTCTTCGCATCGAATACGCATGTGCAGTTTTTTTTTTAATTCTGTTTCCCATGAGATGTGGGACAGTCGGTAAGGCTAGCAAGGAAAGCTTCGTGGCGGGCAGCGCTTCGCGCTACATTGACGTTTACTAGGTACGCACATGTTCTTGCACCAGTAAAACTACATCAAAAGCTCGTACGATCTCCACGGGTACTTCAGGCCTTAATTAAGCTCTGCGACAGATGCGGACACAATGATTTGTACTCTCTTTTGGTAGAATTCTTCCAAATTGTTCTGTATCATCGAATGTCTTAGACATCTGTCCGTCAGAGACGTTCGAAATTAATAATAAGGGAAACGTGCAGCTCGTCAAAGAAACGCATTAGGTGCCGTGAACATGCGAACTTTAATCAACCGGACCAATTGCTTTGTTAGCTTCCCTGCCTTTCCTCTCTATTTCTCTCTCTCTCTGTAAACTTCAAGAATACTTCGTAAGCATGTTCGCATGTAACGTATAGAGTGTATTTGGTGCACCAATAAGACGATATATTTTCTACGTTCTTTGCACTTGCAAATCAGTATAAGAGCTAGAGCTGTGCGATTAGAGACTTTGTGGTCATTCTGTCCATTTGACTTGACTTGCTAACTTCGACTAACCGACACTGTCGAAATTTGGGCTTGTTGGTGCATTGTGACGACTGAAAATAGCGCTAAGAAATGAGGACACAAGAAGAGGACACACAGCCTGTGCTGTGTGTTCTCTTCTTGTGTCCTCGTTTCTTAGCGCTATTTTCAGTCGTTCGACTAACCGGTTACATTTTTCAACAAGGACATTCTACTTGTGTACTTCAACTTATAAAATGCAGTAATCTATATCATTTAGAACACTGTAGCTTCTTTCATGGTTACTTTAAGGTATATTTGTATAGTGTATACACATCTCCCAGTGATCTGCTACGCTTTGCGGACATTTCTAGCTCACGCAACAGTGAAATCGTTTACAAGTGTCAGTATCGATCATATTATTATGCGCTCTTGTCTTAGTTGTCTGTGATATAATTGTCTTCGCCAGAACTGCCGTACGGCAGTCTTAGCATGGGCACTTGTAAATTTGATAGTTGGACTTCTTTTTTACGTGTGAATGCATCCAGCGCACGTAGGTATATACTATCGCGAGCAATGTGAGCTCGAACACTCGAACGCGCGTCGAATAGCCTCGAACCCTACATCGGCTGATTTGCAGCGGTTGCTGTGGGAAACAAAGTGGAAAGGGCGGTGCGCTTACGCTAGCTGTTCACACTCCCTCCCCGATATTGTTGCTGCAAAACGCAGCTGATAGCGTGTCAGCTGCTAGTGGCTACTGTCGGTGATATGAATTCACATCAACGCGCACATCCACAACCAGTTGACTTAGCAGGCTATGAAGCTACAGAAACATCGGCTGTGAGCAGGCCGCGATACACAGGACGTGCTTTTGTTACATGTAGATCGTGTTCGTATAGCATTTTGATACGCATGCTTGTTTTCGACGAATTTTTATTATTTATTTTCGTGTTAGCATTGCTAGTGGCCGAAGGCACGCGATAAACTGCCGTTTCACAGCAACGATCATGCGGGTATGGTGGTAGTGGTAGTGGTTAGATCAGAAAAGGCACCTAATTTCTGCAACCCGGTCGGGAGCACGGCGCAGTGCCTTGGGTATGGTGCTGCGGGAGTGCGAACAGTCATCGGAAGAGCGCCCTCCTTTTCCCTCTAGTTTCGGTATCCCCATCCTTGTATCACGTTATCTGCATTTTAAGGTTCTTGGCCATGCACTCGCGCGTTCGAACTCGCATTGCTCACGTACTATGCATATGCGTGCATGGGAAAGCACAAAACGACAAACGCTGTCCTGAAGCTTCACGGCTTCCTTTAGCTGCCTTGTCTCCCTGCTTCCCGCGTAAAAATGAACTCACGCCACAGGCAAGAGCGCATAATCTCACACGTGTGCATGAAAAAGTATGATACGTACTTAAGGAAACAGCGGGAGCACCCCCGCGCCGGTGTCAGCTAGGCGTCGCGAAAACACATACCCTAGTCGTCACTTGACGATGGTATAAAGCGCTAATCGCGGCGCCTTTATCGGCGCCGCTACGGCAAGCAATGGGAACGGGAAGGGGCAACTCGGCAGTGCATATATCGCTCAGATAACGCCGATATAAGCAATCTTGATTGATATGTGTGGTTTAACGCCACAAAACCACCATATGAATATGAGAGACGCCGAAGCGGAGGGCTCCAAAAAATTTCGACCTCCTGGGTTCGTACGTGCACTCACCCTAAAATACACTAGCGATATCGCTTTCTCGTGCTGGTTTGTTCATTTGGTCTGGTGACGTATAACCGCGGGCAGCTGACGTATACAATATACCTCGTGCGCCAGTGCCAGCCCAAGGTCATTATCTCGCGAATCCACAGTGAAACGGGGTTCGTGCGCTCGACCGAATATGGCGTGGAGCCGAAAACGTTTCACCGACGGGCTGCCAATGTCCGATAGAGACAACTGCGGTACGTACCGCATGCACATCATTTAAATATATTTATTCGTAATCCGCCTTTTCTTGCGATGCCTCGATGCACGAGCCTTTTCTCGTGGCATAAATGTCGCCAAACCCCTCTTGATCCCATAGGCATTCGTTCTGGTGATACCTGTTGCCTTTGCCCCCAGCAAAACCGCAGCGTACAGAACTGAAAAGGGCGCATTGCGATGCTGTGGCTGAATTCGCATCTAGTGACTTGCTTTAGTGCCCTTTGATCGATTGTTTAAATGCTGCTTGTTTTACTTCGACTCGCCGTGTTTGCTGGCGAATGCGCGCCGTCAGTTCAGTTGTTCACGCTTTTGTCAGCTCTGTAGGCGAGTAGAACCCTGTCAGCGCTATATAATTCAGAGATCGAGAACGAATATGTAGTACGCCGCCACACTTGCAAGTGGCAGTCGAAAAGTTTCCGGGACCTTGTGGCGATATGCTTACCATAACACCTTTGAAGCATAGGCGGAGAGTACAGTGGGGGCTCCGGCTCCCTCCGGGCTGCCTTCTAAAAGGCAGAGCCTCCCCCCCCCCCCCCACCTCCCGAACGCGGGCCCAGGCTTTTATTTTTCTAGAACTTGCCCGAGCTCCCCTCCCCTCTCATCTACTGTCATCCTGTCTTGAAGCTATTTCACAGACGATCTTTTGCGCCCGTTCGTTTTCTTTCATACTTTTAGAATTCGGATCATGGGGCAGTGACTAGTGGGGAGTCGGGCGCCGTGATCGCATTGTGAATGAAATCACAGGATAACGAAAAATGCATAATTTGCACGGCACTTGTGGAAAATAAGTATGGTATGTTCGTTTACCCATAAAAAAAATCACCCCATCACGCCGAAGGGAATCATGAAGAAATGCGAATGCATTACGTAGCGTCCATAGCGGTGTTTGGCACATGAGAACCCAGTGTTAGAAAAATATTTTTTTTTCTTGTATTGCACTGCACACTGACCAGAGGGAGCTACGTTACTCACACTTCCCCGTCTCAAAGTTTCTGACATTCGCCGTTAGGGGCACGCAGAACAGAGACGCGTGCTCGCGTCCCCATATGCAATCTGCCGAATACAGGGCGCGAGACTCGCGTTCCATTTTCACTGATGCCGTCTCGAGGTTTCTTTTTCATCCGCTAGGCTATGCATTCTGGCGCTGCAGTCTGACTGGAAAACTCGACTGAGCGGTGCCTTATTTCGCCGCAAGTGCCGTTTTTCTGTCGCGAGAAACGCGGTATGCATTTCCAGATAGCAGCAAAACAAACAGCGTTGTCGGCCTGGCATTGGAATTTCACAGCGGCGTCTCGAGCACACATTTTCGGATATTCTTGAGAGGCGCCCAACCAGAGAGCGGTCGAGAGTGAGGCGCGAGCGGACGAGAAAGGGGGGTGCAGGGAGGAGAGAGAGCAAACGGTGAGAGAAGGAGCGGCGAAGCACTGCACCTGTCATTTTGCCGACGCCAGCAGACGCTGCGCCAGGCTGCTATGCGCAGCTCGGCGCCCGAGGTCTAGGACGAGATCCTGGATTGGGCCCAAGAGGGTAGCGGAGACCTACGCTGGGTAGGCTCCTCTGACACTCCACCACCGCGCCTTTCCCTATTGGGATAGTTTCTGTCCTCCTCCTCCCTGCAGAAATTAGGCGTCTCTTCTTCCTCTAACCACAACCACCACCATTACACCTGACGGCCATAATGTCAGCGTCTTATTAACACAAACGCTACACAAACGTTGGCAGCACAAACGCTAAAACACATTTCAAACGCTCTGCATTGAGGCGGGGGCAAGTCACGTTCAGGTTAAGAAGGTGGAGAAAAGAGAAACAACTTTTAATAATAAAAAAGTGGTTCATCGCGGGTGGGGGCCCTTCTTCTAAGGCTCCACTGGCTATAGCTGCTCGGCGGGCCTGACCAAGGGTCGCTAGTTGGCTTCCCAGGGTCCGTTCAGCGAGTCGCGCCTCCCACGACCACGTATGTATTGGTTGCGTATGTCCTAGGTTGACTGTGACAGGTCGCTCTGGACAGCTGTAGGTAATATGTGTTAGTGGAGGAGTATCTCTGCACCACGGGCATGCGTTGGGATATCTTGCCGGATACATCATGTGAAGCGCGTGAAGAGTTGGGAATGTATTAGTCTGCAGGCGGCACCAGTCCCAAGCTTGATGTCTATTGAGGTTCTTATGGGGAGGTGCCCTGATGCGGCGATCTAATCTTTGTTTCTCTAAAGGATTCCACGCAGTGTCAATCCTTCATCTGTATCTTCTCTACAAGAAGGTGGGGGCTCCGGTTGCTAGGGGCGATAAGTGCGTGCGCCTGCACCTGTTGCTGACAGCTGCAGGTGGTGGTGAAATATAGACGATTTCAAGATTGCAAGCTTTGTGCCCCAAAAAAACTTCCGGTCACCTCATTTACCAGCTCGCAACGTCAAAACTGAAAGGATGTTTTCACGTTTTTTCAAGGGTAAGGAAAGTATCTTTTATCTTTTTCAGAACGTGCCTAATGTTCAAAACAATCTTTCGTAGTTTTTTTGTAGCTAAAAAGAACATTTATTTGAATTAATTTTTTTCCAGATGATAGAAGGAAAGTGTAGAAAATCAGCGGGCTGTTTTCTTATGCTCTTCTTCCCCACTTATGCTATTATGGCACATCGGTGGACGAAACCGGAAGTCATCAAGAGTCTCTGTTTATTCACAAACAAAAATTGACCTCGTATGGTCATGTTTCACTGCA
Source organism: Rhipicephalus annulatus (assembly GCA_013436015.1). NCBI lineage: Eukaryota > Metazoa > Arthropoda > Arachnida > Ixodida > Ixodidae > Rhipicephalus > Rhipicephalus annulatus. Next base: position 164,418 of record WOVY01000983.1, read on the forward strand.
AATGTCATTGAAAGACGATAGTGTTTCGTGTGGAGAGAGTGAACAAACGTTGATTTGGTGTTCTGCGCGATAGAATGAGTGAATTGTATTCTAGAAACGCTGCGTTAGAGAGTCGATCCGTGCAGTGAAGGCGCACGAGCGCATCGAGGCACGTTACTTTAAGGATGGATGGATGGATGAATGTTAGACACAAGCGCCATCTGGCAGTTAGACACAAGCGCCATCTGGCAGTTATCTTTGAAAACGGAGGAAGGCGTCAGCGCCCGCGGAGAAAGATGCGCGCCTGTCTCGGAAGCGATAAGGAGTAGAATGCAAACCGACGGGCAGGTGCTACCACCGTGTCGTTTTAGCCAAGCACGGGAAACACTTGCCTTTTTGAGCATCGCGTTGCACTGTCAACGCAGCGTGATAAATGCTACGGTCCTTAGAATTACTTGTGTGTGCATTCTATACTATAAAATTAAGGCACACATAAAAACATCGACGTGTTGTTATGGTGCCTCAGATATGCACAATAAAGCGTGCGGGGAAAGGGCCACACTGCGGCACATACTTTGGGAGTGTGCTTGAAAAGTTGACGTCACTGCCACCGCTCTTCGCAACGCACGGGATGACTTTCCGATCGGCGGCGTCAGCTGTGCTGCGCTGGCCGACCAGCTTTGGGCCGTCTGGCAAGCTGAAGATGCCGCCCGGGTCCAAGAGCTTCGAGCGGTCACCTGAGGCACCGCTATCATAATCGACGGAGAGTGAGAAGGGACAGCGGTTAATCTCCTCTCTCCCCACCTTGCCCAGTGAAAACTGATTGACTTTAAATAAAGTTCATTCATTCATTGACGATCGCAAAAGTATGAACGCTCAAACGAGCAATATTGATTGATATGTGGGGTTTAACGTCCCAAAACCAACATGATTATGAGAGACGCTGTAGTGGAGGGCTCCGGAAATTTCGACTACCTGGGGTTCTTTAGCGTGGACCCAAAATCTGAGCACACGGGCCTACAACATTTCCGCCTCCATCGGAAATGCAGCCGCCGCAGCCGGGATTCGAGCTTTCGACCTGCGGGTCAGCAGCCGAGTCCATTAGCCACTAGACCACCGCAGCGGGGCTTGAGCAATATTGATGAGCGCTGCGGATAGGTTTGGCCGCTTGAGGTGTATCGTTGGGGGCCTTTAGGGGGATTGGTACCGCGTACAGACAAATGTACAGACAGACCGAATCTCTGGCATCGAAGGTCCCCAAGAAAGACTATCGTCTTTAAAAAAGGTGTAGGACCTCTAACCTTATGGACTATGCGGAGTCTCTATTCCGGTACCCCAGCTGCCGTCCTGGCTCTATGAACCAAGGCCCGCTGGCGCTGTGCCTGAAGGTGTGAGCAGCCGAGCAGGGCCGTCTGCAAATCATGGCTCTGTGACTATTTCAACTAATGATCAATTTGATGATTACTTGGAAAAATGTTGTAGATATCGAGCCTCTTTAATAGCGTTCGTACTGTTTACATCTGCCCAATGGCAACATCTTTCAGGAGTGCAAATTGCGCCAATTCGATACCATTCCCTATTTTCGTGCCCAGCTGACCAAAAACCATGAAATTTGCCGACATTTTGTCACGCTGGACCACAGTAGGTGAGGACACTTATGAGACGCAATCGACCAGACATACAATGCCGCGCGCCCATCAGTCCGCTTGTTCCTGTATGTGCTGTAAGCTGAGAACTCTAGGTCCGCTGACCGCAGCGAATATCTATCGACGGGAATGACACAACTTCAAGAGAAAAATGCGATGTCGCAGCCGTCATCCAAACTCTTTGCGGAAAATATGAATTTCCTAGTCAGCAAACGTGGTTGTGTCATGTTAGGTTTTAAGGTCGAAATTTCCGGAGCCCTCCACTACGGCGTCTCTCATAATCAAATGGTGGTTTTGGGATGTTAAACCCCACATATCAGTCATCATGTTAGGTTTTAAAGCTAGAAGCGTACATGCCACGTTTTCCGAGCGCGCAAACAAATCAACCATCTGCGATACGCCTGTGTTGCCGCCGATCACGTTGGTTGCCATAGCTATGGCACATGATACATTCTGTCTTGAAGTTAGCTTATCTGGTCGGACGCGCCTTTTAAGCTAATCGAGAAGTTGTGCCCTAAACGAAACTCCACCGGGTGGAGGAGGGATCGAGGGGGGTTGTCGCGGTTCCGCAATATCTTGGCTTTGTTCCATCTTGTGCAAAACGCTGTTTTTTATTCACCTGCACCACAGTACAAAAGTGTCCCGCGAAAAAGCGTATTGAAGTTTAGAACGTGCTGTTATCGCTTGTCTCTGGACACAGCACATTTTGTTCCTCATAGCTGTGTATACTAACATATGATCACTACTGACATTTAAAAAAATTGCTGGTAATCATTTGGAACAGTGTACATATGACACTTCTGCAGCCCTAATAAAGAACGAACAAAACCGTATACCAGATTTTTTCTTCCTCCATCCTTACTCATTATGCTTTACCAATCTCCTGGATTTCAAGATCACCAGCTTTACAAATCCACATTTGAATTCGCATAGTCTGATGTCAAACTATTTGATAGGTGCTGCAATTCTAATGTCGACTTCATCATTGCTTGCACGGCAGATGTTTCAAAATACTAGTTTTATTGATACAGCAGGGCTCAAGTTCACTGTACACAGTTCAGATGATGTTGAACGATTTGTTCATATTTTTGTTTTCTTTTTAAATGTAAGCGTTGTTTGTTTATACTGCTACTTAAATTTTGAATTTCGTGACTAAAATATGAATGTCTTTTGTTTCCCTAGCTGTAACATGCTCCAAATTTGGATTTTTCGTGCTCCAAAAGTAACATTCTTGCTGCTCCAAAAATTACATCAAATTTATTTTGCCTGTTGCACCCCTGATCTTTGTGGATTACGAGCTACGAGTTGATGTGCCAATGAAGCTGTCTGCGACTACCGTTAGTAGCGGTTTAGCCAGGGAAGTGGTTTAGAGGATTAAACTCCATGCCACCTTTGCTTCTTGATGGTAGAATGCAGGTACCTATGTGCTGCACGTATGGAACGAACATATTACAAATGCAGTACCACGCAACTAGTAGGCGTGTCTCACGTCACAGATTTGTATGTGGTAGGTTAAACACACTGGAAAGTTTTTTTTTTTCCTTTAACGACATGTGCTAGGTTTCTCCCAAAAACGCACCGCTGCATGAACACTCTGTTCGCAGATGGCAGTGAAGGCAAAACACTGTTCACGGACGACATCGACGTCTTGGACGTGGTTGACTTTCCCTGCCTCGTGGATGACGACACAATGAAGTTCCTGCGCAGCCACGGCCGCATCTTGTTCCTGTCACGCGGACCTCCTGGGTCGGGTAAAGGGACGGTGGCCGAACGGCTCCATGAGCTGTACCCAGGCAGTCGCATATACTGGTCCGATAAGATGTTCCTCACTCCTTTGGCTCCTCCCAGAACCAAGGAGACTCTGAGTCAGTCGCACGAATTGTGTCTGCAAAAGTACGGTGCTTGCATCTCTCTCTTTTTCACGTATGTGTGTGTGCATGTGTGTGTGTAATAATAATAATTTATGGGCTTGAACATCTCAAAACCAATGTGATATGAATATGAGAAATTCCATAGTGGTTTTGTCTTCATTGAAAATGTGGCCGCCATGACAAGGGATTCGATCCCGTGACCTTCGAGTCGGCAGTCGAGCACCATCTAAGGGGTGGGTCATATCTTTCAACTTTTAAGGGGCCCTTTCTTTCACACTTTCAAAGCCCTAATTTTTTCGTGAGTTTATATATATTTGCGACTTGTTTTCGAGCTTCCTAACTTGTTGTAAATCTCTGTCGCCAGTCAGCTGCACCACGCAGTTTAACCACTCTCTGCACGCTGCAGGATTACAAAGTATATGCAGCAGAATGAAGCAGTCATAATCAACAGAAACACCAACATGACAGTATGGGAGGCATCCCCATACCTGCGGATAGCTGCCACCTATGGCTATACCGTGATCATCCTCAATATCGACAAGAACTTCATACTGAAGCCCGAGGTAAGCACCTCGTGAACTCAGACTGTTTATCATAATAGCTTTTTTTGAACGTGCAAAGTATCTTCAATAAACCAAAGGCATATTTATCATATATGATTCCTTTCTGCCTGTCGGTCTGTCAAACCAAGCAACTGGCTGGCCAGTTGGTGCACATCATTTCAGTTATGCCATGTATGTTAGAACTTGCATGGCAAGCCATGGGTGCATGACAAATATGAACAGAACTACATGATTTTAATGCATGTCATTGTGTAAAGTTTAATGACAAGATGCGATCGTGATGCTGCGATGACATAGTATCATTAAATTGGTACCATTCGGTCGAGTATGCATGGCATAGCGTGTGTGACAAAAATGAATGATGGGCATTGCATAAATGTCGTATATGACCCTACTGTGGTGCCAAGACAGGCATGAACTTCTGTGAAAAAATTAAGCTGATATTTTAGAGAAATGAAAGGAATAAAAGGGGCTGATGCTAACGTAAACATATATAACATCGTTTAAGCATAACGATACGAACCGCTGACAAGCCAGATTCATGCAAACTTTTCAGTGCACTTTAGTACTATGTTTTTCTACGAAAAATGTGGCACATCTCAAATCACTTGCAGCCATATTTTTAAACTGTACAAATGAAGGAAGAACTAGTCACTGTATTTGTTTCTTTTTCTGTCATGGCATGCCAAGTGCCATGTCATGAAATCCATGTGTTAATCTCGCAGATGATTTCGTGCCACATATAACGCATGACATTATCACATACATGCATGAAAAAGGTTATAAATGACAGCGCATATCAATATACACCTTGAAATTTTCGCGCAAGCACACAGGGACACAGAAAAGAACACAAACGGGCACAATTTAACAACTGGCTTATTTTTTGAAAAACATTCACTTTATACTCCTCGGATCTGCGCTCTATGGTCACCAAAAAACAAATGCACTGCGCACATATTACAAATTGTTTTTTTGGTGACCACAGAGCACAGATCCGAGGAGTATAAAGTGAATGTTTTTAGAAAAATAAGTCAGTTGTTAGATTGCGCCTGTTTGTCTTCCTTTCCATGTTCCTGTGTGCTTGCGCAAAAATTTCAAGATGAATATGTTCCAACTAGGCCAAGTCACAGTTTTGCTTTATTATACACATGCACTATGTATCTAAAATGACATGCTGTTTCGTGACATCATAACATGCTTACAATGCTAATATAGATGATGTGTTATGGAACTATAGGAGCGTAGCGTTTATGCTACAACACATGTATCGATAGGTGCCGTGACATGCATGCATCGAATTGCATATGAGCGACATACGTGTCGTCTCATAGCATGCATTCTGGCATGAGTGCCATCACATCGATGGCGTGAACTACCAGATTATATATCCACACTACTGTCATCGTTCAATTGCCATCCTTTTATTATGGCTGCCACTCTTATAGTGTTTCTGCCGGCATATTCAGGCATTGCATCTCTCAGCGTTATCTTGGATGTTAAGCAGTGCTGAGATCGGGTATCTGTAGACATGGCCACTTCGCCTTTTCATCTCTGTTGGTGTAAATGCTGAACGACACCAAGTGACACCAGAGGTATGAGGCACCAACAAATGCTGGTAAAACATCGAAAGTAAAGTGGATTGTGCGGCCACTCGTAGAGTGGTTAGCTGTGCCATCAAAAAGTAAAATGTGACTTCGCCTGCCCTTGGAGATGCGTTGCTTAGCACCAGTTCCCACAATGTGTGGAATTTAATGAAGTATTTTCTTGCGAGCTGATAGTACACAGTTGACTTGTGTATTATCAAGTGACATACGTGTTTGATGGATACAGCTTTTTTTGTTGAAAAAATGTAGTACATCATTCATTATCAGAGTACTCATAAACATATTTAGTAGTCTTATTTTTGCCACCCACACACACACACACATGCACACACACACACACAAACAAAATACGCTGATACTTCATAATGTGCAATTTTTTTTAACGAAAACGCTGAGGTTAAGCATGTCTTTTCAGAACTTTCCAGGAATATCTCATTTTCTTGGAGTGTTATATTTGCATTTCATGAACTCAAAGCCACTTTCCCAGCCATGCAGAAAATGTTGACATCATGGCAGTGTTGCCTTTCTGCTGGATCTAGCAGATTTTAGGCCTCTTTAGCCTATTTTATATCTATTAGGTGGTAGCGGCTACCCTCGTGCAAAACTTGGACAGGACACATTTTTGCTGATGTGACAAAGGAGTAACAATGATGACATGCTTGCAGGTTCTTGCAGTAACCAACAGCAAGGGGTTGGACCAAAGGTGGATGACAAGTAGGCTGAAGCAGTGGGAACACATTTATCCATATGCGATGGGATGGTCACCAAGGCCTCGGGATGCTGCGTTCTTGCTGCGTCATTACAGGAAGCTATCCGCTGCACTAGCCGACAAAGGTGAGTGATTTAGTTGTACCGGTGTAGAAGGGCCACAACCATGAGCATAGAGAGGACAATTTTCAATGATATGAAAATTGAGCTGGCATTTTTCTTGTGGTGTTTACTTTTGGGAAGACAATGCAGAGATTTGGGAATAACTAGCAGGTGTCATGGGTCTCTTACAAGTCTCGCTGGTCAAAGTTCATGCCAGTGCAAATTAATAGTTTGGCTACCAGCAGACTGATACTCAATGTAATAAGCCACTGAGGAAGAGATATTTAGGAAGTGAAACTATCCTTGAAACGGGCATCCACAAGTGTCCAAATAGCGTCGCATAAAGAAAAACAAAAATAAAAAGCTCCAGCAGAGACATTCCAGTTGGTGGCACCTTGCAGCTCGAAGGGGCAACCACGATAAAAAAAAAAGGAAACACTGCCAGCTGAGCACAGCCGAACGCGCTCCACATCCCTGCACCAAGACTGCGGCGGAATGCAAGCAACGTGCATGACTGGTTCGCTCGGAAATCGAAACGCCGGCAATTACCTTTTCTGCCACAAGACGCCGCCAGCATTATTTGCCCCTACGGCAATGTGACACTATCTGGTTGCCTGAAGGAGCGGAGCTGCACCTCCTAATGTTTCTTTCTCTGTAGCCTCTGCAGAAGCTGACACATGCATCATGTTGTGCAATTTGTTCAGTGTATGCTTCGTGCACTCATTGGCTAAACATCAGGGGTGGAAGTGCTGCGCAATTTGCGCCATTCTGCGCCAATGTGACCTGCTGCGCCAAGCTGTGCCTAAACGGCAATTTGCGTGTGCAACGCCAAATTTAGCCGAGTTTGATCATCAACCGAGCAACACGCGTGGGCTACACAAAGGGCGCAACGGCGTCCATATCTAAATAGTGAGGTGACGTCGCATTTCGGTTCATGCATGAATCTTGCTAGGGTGGTGTTTGTGTGCATACTTCATTATATGACTCTATATATGTTTTAAGAGCAAAGCTGTTAGCCAAACCGCATAAACTAAAAAAAATCAGTTTCACCGGTGAAGTGATGACTGCAATGGAAAAAATTTGTGATGGTAATGCTGCACTCGCTTTCTATCTTTGCTACCGCACCATTACGCGTGTAACGCTGCCTTGAGCAATCCGCTCCCGAATGACTGAGAACAATCTAGATAATCTTAGAGCGTTCCGACATGAGATTTTGTTCTGGAACTTGCGCAGCCGCTAGTAATAACGCGGGAATCTTCGATGGCACATGTATAAATGCCGACGCACTTTGCTGCTTTGCAGATTATCGACGGCCGATGCTCTGGTATGCAGCTATGAGTCTACAGCTTGTATTATTTGTAGAGTGACGTTTTGGTTTCCTGGCACAGGCTTGCCCAAATAAGGCTCACTCGTTAAAACAGCGGCTGCTGCCTTCGTCAACCTCACGACCCCGTGGCAATAGGAAGGTTGAGAGCTAACGATATTGAATCCGACATTGCGGCACTTTGCAAAACGCTGGTGTAAGAAAGGACGTACGGCCACTCCGGAGAAAAATGCTCTTATCGCACGATCTCTTTCCGTGGAGAGCGCACCACGTAGAACGGTTTGCGAGCCGCGTGCTGATGTTTGCCGATAGCGCGCGCGCCAGCTTATCACAACCTCGCCCTTAGAATCAAAGTTCACCGTTGCTGCTCGAGCGGCCCGCCCTTTCTCTTTCCCCCACGTATTTTTTCATGCTCATTCAAGACGGGCGGCGTGTTTTCTCTCTGCTTGAGCATTCGACGGCAGCTCTAACACGCGGTGGGATAGTATCGCATGCGCCGTTGCTTCCAAGCGATGGAGATAGGCCGCTTCGTTTAATTTCTGCTTGCGCAGCGCATCCCCCCCCCTCCCCGCCCCCAACTTGCGCAAATTTACACGCGGGTAGAACGTATGATGTGCGGGGAATGTCACCAACTTGTAGTTTACGCGGAACATGGCGGTGACGGTAAACACCTGTCGAGTGCCCATGTAGTTCCTATCCTAATATTTAAAAAAAAATCACTTAATTGACTAGCAGTGGCGTGGCGAGCCCATCTAAGTTTCTTCACGGTTCACATGTCGGCTGTGGCACTTAAATGACCGGAACATAAGTTTTTTTTAACATTTATTTTTATAGAGCCCTATTGGTTTAGTATGAAAATAACTTTTATTATATCAGTTCATGCGTAGTCTTGAGTTGCTGTTCATGTTATATGCACTTTTTAACCACATTTTGAACAATGCAGCATTCTCTCTCTCCCTCTCTCTCTCTCTCTATATATATCTCTGTGTGTGTGTGTGTGTGTGTGTGTGTGCGCGTGCGCGTGGGTGTGTGTGTGTGTGTGTGTGTGTGTGTGTGTGTGTGTGTGTGTGTGTGTGTGTCTACTTGAGCAGCATTAGATTCTTGGTAAAAACCAGTTTTTTTTTTTTTTTGTGTTGATGAGAAGGTAAAGTTTTTCGAAAATTCTAGTTAACAGTGATGTGTGACCCAAGAAAGCTGCTCCAAAAACTAAATTTTGATGCTCCAAAACACCCCTTTTAATGCTCCAAAACCATGTTATTCCTGCTCCCAAAACTGCTCTAAAAGACTGAAGCCTGCTTCCACCCCTGAAACATGCCAGTTAAGTAAAATAAATCTTGATGCAACATGCACTAATCACGGAAGCTGGCAGCCTCGTGGATTTTCAGTTGGCATTATTTTCATCGGTGCTGGTGTTTATGTGCAGTTGAGTGTGCATCACAGCTGGTTTCATCGCAGTAATGAAGCTATAAAGAGAAAGTTTATGTCAATTCATCATTTTTACTTTACGGCAGTCGCAATTGCAACATCTCTGGGCCTACACACATGTAATGTTGCAGCTTGCTCGATCTCAAAGAAGCGCGAGAGGAGCAAAGCAGTACACCAGTATTGAGAAAGCCACCGTTTTCGCTTCTAGAGGGTGACGTGTTTTCTGTTACTGCAGATGCTGTCCTTGTAAACTTATGTGAGTTAGTATGCGAATGTTTTAGCACAGTATGTGTAGGGCTGATAAAAATAAGTACTTTCATATGGCTTTTTAATGCATTGCTGTTGCAGTCAGCGCATCACCTTTTGGGTGAAACTGATTTTTCGCAGTGAGAGCTGATATGTATGTAGTAGTGTGAACCACATGCAGCCAATGCTTGAGCTTGAACTAAACTGCTATCTAGTAGTGTGAACCACATGCAGCCAATGCTTGAGCTTGAACTAATTGTTCAAACTCAAGCATTGGCTGCATGTGGTTCACACTACTAGATAGCAGTCAATATACAAGTATTAAAATTAAAATAAGAATGGTGGTTGTATTCTAATTCAAACAATTAAGTGCTGCGTATGTGCTTCTTTGATGGTGATGCCGAAGCAACTCTTGGATCTCCGTTATATACGAAACAGGTTGTACTGAATAGCAGAAATTGGTTTCAATTGCTTGAATAGAGGACATTCTATAAAGAAAGAAAAAAGAATCCATGTGGGCCTCTCAGCAGCTGTAGAATTGAGAGTAAAAGTGATATTTTAACCCGTACCACAACAACTAATCGTGGAAAATTTTCTGAAATGGTGATCCCAGAGTATTGTAATGAAGCTAGCTTTTTTGCATAGCTGTGAAGCACTGCCGTCAAGCCACCTTGCATATCATAATCTTCATTTTTTAGGCAAAGCTTCATGTAACTGACTTGTGAAACCGGCGAGGTTTGCTGAAAATATCCTCACCCATATCTTGCTAGCACCAAAGAAGGCCTAGCTGAAGGCATGGCTGCTGCAGGTCATGAAGAGGCACAGAGATAGTGCAACAGTACTGTTAAAAAAGTGTCCTTAGCTCTACGAAGCATGGAAAAAGCAGCAACCCTTCTATCCACCTCTATCCCCACTACTTCCAGCCATACATTGCAGCTCCCTCCGCCCCATAGATTCTGAGAGAAAATTACACATGCTTGGCCATAGCGATCATTAGAGATGCAAGTTGGGTTAGTTGGAGTTAATTGCATTTCTCCAGACCTATATAATTAGCAAAAAGAAAAGACCAACAAACAAGGTAATGCATCCCATTTGTTTTCTTCACCATGCCCGTAGTCCTTTTTATATCACTACCTAGTTATGTCTATAGCCACAGACAGCCTCTCTTGGATGCTCCCCCAGGTGGTCTAAATTTCCGGAGCCCTCCACTACGGCATCTCTCATAATCATATGGTGATTTTGGGACGTTGAACCCCACATATCATCAATCTCTTGGATGCTCATAGCTCTTTAGGGGTGAACCGAGTAGGGGTAGGACTATACAAACAGGAAAGGGGGCAAGGGGTGTGCACTGGCATGAGAATAGGGAGGCGTCTCACAAACCGAGGAGAATCAAACGGTGCTCTCACTTTCTGCATCTTTCAAGAACTTAGTCATTGAAGCACATTGTATTAACTTCCATCCGGTACCATCTACCTTTCGTTCTATTTAATTTCTTCTTTTATTGCCTAGCCACACCACTTTTCTTATGGAAACAAACGAAGCTTTCAAAGGAATAGCCACTGCCGACTTCTATAATGGATACGGCTCAAAAGACAGCAGCTTAAAGCACCCACAAACACACTGTCTAGACTCGAGTTACAATTCCAGTGGCGCTGACATAAACGTGGCACTGATGAGTATACAGGAGTGAGGTCCTCTAGGGCATGCTGATGACATGCATATTTGCATGCACCATTTCCCAATAATTGATTCTCTTGCTATCACCAGCTTTTCAGCTATCATCCATTTATGTAATGGCAATCTGATCTTTTGTAGATGTCCCTCATTATTTCACTTTGCTGCATTTCATTCATTCTTGCCTTTCATTGTTTCATGCACGAATGTAGTCGTTGCCTGTAGCAACAGAAGTGTTGCACTGTTAAGCATGTCAGTGAAGGTCATAGAGGAAGCAAGAAGTTAGGAGCATTGTGCAATGCAATTGAAAGAAATAAATAAAGATATACCAGGCCTGCATTGAACACGCAGTACAGTCACAGAGAAAGCTTATAGAGTGGCTTTTATAGAGCCCTTTGTAAGCTCTCTTGGGGCGCGCTTGGCAAATGCAGTTGTGAGGTATCCTCTACGCTATCTGTCATCATAATTTTGCAAACTAGGGAAGATCGAGCGTACGGAGGGGGGAATGCTAGAGGAGATGGCTGCCCCCTCTCCCCTCTTTTTAGGATTGAGACCTAACTTTTCGCATTACACAGTATGACTTATCTTGCCGATGATGTTGCGGCAGGAAAAGAAAGATGCCCCCTTCCCTGCACCCTCTCCTTGCATGTGCACCCCCCTTGCAAAAAGTTCTGTGGATGCCCTAGCAAAGTAAAGACGTACCCACTATACCATTATTCATTATTATGCAAAGAAGCGAGATACGTACTGTGTATCTCTGAGGCATTATATAAACTTTGTTGACACTGTGGCTGATAGATAGATGGATAGGTGAAAAAACTTTATTTGGGTTCAATAGGTCATGGTAGTTTTCTAGCCTAGAGATGGCCGCTTCCACATTAGGAATGAAAGACCTAGCCTTTTGGCTTTTGTGTTACTGCCCGTTGACACCTTTTGTGTCACTGCCCAACATATGCAAATGAACGGCTTCACCTGTGCGCTGTTCCTTAATCAACTGGATGGAAGTGATGTCACTGTTGAGAAAGTATTGGGACCATGGCGTTACCAATCCCAGTTCTGAAAGGCAACGAGAGCACTGTTGCGTTTCCTCAAGGACACCGCTCCGGTTCATCGTTTGTGATGTGAAACGTGAAACAGTTACACATCGGCCCATTCAGAGACCTTTTTCTCCTCCTCTATAACTTTCCTTCCTCTTCCATCTCTTGACCAGTGCAGGGTAGCCTACCGGGCTCGGCCCTGGTTAACCTCTCTGCCTTTCTCCTTATTCTCTCTCTCTCTTACCCCTCCAATTTGTGACCACATAGAGTTGTATCTCACCACTCTTTATTGTTGTCATTGTCACTGTGTAATGCAAAGTAATGGCAGATGATGATGAAGAATTATGGCTAGGCCTTTTATGTTAGGGTTGGGTGGCTTTAAACCATCCACTCATTAAGAAATTTGAGTTATGAGACTTCTGCCATTGTTTTACTCATCTATCATGCTAAATTACCTGTGTTAACATGATTCCCTTTGCGACATTACGCCTGTATAGGGTCTTTTTTTTTTTGTGAAGAAGAGCACCAGTGTGGCTCTGTGGTAGAGTACTTGAATGCCACGTAGAGAGCCTGGGTTCAAATCTCGCTCGATTCTCAATGTGTGCAATATTTGTTACGAACCCTGGTGGGTGTGGCGAACACCGACCGAATTGGCTGCTGTTGCAATATTGTAACAGTTTTAGCTTTAAAATAGGCCACGCTCTCACATGGCAAGCTTTGCTTACCTCCATTTTCTCAATAGTGAAAGGGCTTCAAATGTTTACCTTCACATTAGCTCTAAATTTTCACTATTTTCGTGAGGAATAATGGTGACTCGTAGAGTGTTTAGGATGCGCTGTCGAGTGTTGTTCAAGTAGCCAATCTCTTTTTGTTATTACAGGTATAATCCTTAAACCAGTTCAGTGTGAGCAGTTCTTCCCCTTCTGCATTGCAAGATTGTGCTGGTTTGGATGGGATGAGCAGGATCGGCGCTTCTGCCACAGTGAACCGGTATGCATGTGCTGACCATCATATGCTGATCTACAGGGATTGGAAGTTCTGGGGTAGAGACAAAGTAGGGGACTCGACGTCTGTCATTTGAGCCCTTATAATTTGTGAAAAAAAAAAATTGACTGTTGTTAAATGAGCAACTGTGATGATGTGCTTACAAGCCACCCCATAAAGGGGGAGTAGCATTAGCATTCGATTTTGACCTCGTGAAAAATTTAGCACGCATCTAAATTCCATTATACATGCATCTTGCCATATCCCTGTACCTAAATTTAGTTATCGAGGCTTCAAATGAAACTTAGTGACTTCGTGCATAGCAGTACAATGTAGCAGCCTACTATGGTACTACTACGTCATTTGTGACTTATTCACATAAGCAAAACATATTGTCATTTATGTAGCCAGAGATGCATGATATTAAGCTTGTGATCCAGAGTGCAATGCTGAAATCCTATTATCTAATTGGTTTTCAACATGTTCCTATGAATTTAAAAGTTAGAGCCACCATATCTGCAATGAGCCGCACATTATGTAAGAAGCCACATTGTAATCATCCTGTTCATTACACATCCACAGGTGAAGAAAGCTTATGGTTCAAAAGACACTATCACCGTTTTCGGCTATGCTACGGTCTGTGATCTGGTCATGGCTGTTGTCGTGCTCACAGAAGCCCAAGCAGCACTTATGGGAGGTAGTGAACAGCCAGCTAACTTGGAGATGGCAATCTCGAGACACGCAGGCAATGGCAAAGAGTGTGACGAAATGGTGTGCACCGTAGGCCTGCAAACGTTTGTGCAAAACGAATCTGATGAGACAGTTGTCTTGGAAGAAGGAGCGGTGTGCTGCGGGCTTCCACCGCCATCGCGAGTGAGCTTCATTCTCTTGGGCTCTGCCACTGACAAGGCCATCAAGTACAGCAGTGCTTTGGCACGTGCCAGTCTTCTGCACCACCACATGCGATCCTGGAGGGACACTGGTGCAGCGCCAAAGGTTTTTGCGGACGCCGACAGCGTGTCCGTGTATGGAAAGCTCGCAGATACGGCAAATGAAACATGTCTCCTAATTGTAGACAAGAAGACTGTCAGGTTGGACACTGTATTCACAGGCTACTACCAGGCTCACACGTCAAGGTGTGTTTTAATGTTTCACAATTATTGTTTTCACTGTACAGTACTCGCAGATTGAAAGAGGACAATTTATGGCTCTGTAACATACATACTTTCGTTCCCACCTCCGTGAGTGCTGTTCACAATGTGTATGTACACAGTTTTGTGCTCTAAAAACATTAGGTGTGTTGAAAACATCTATGCTTGTAACTAATAACTTATCTTATATATTTATGCTTTGAGGGCTTTCTATATACTTCAAACGAATCTCATTTACATTGCACAACAAATAGATCCTCTATCGAGCCTTAATTTGAGCTCCATAGGGTACACAACGTGTCATGCTCATATTTTTCATACTGCACTGCGTCACAATTATTGCATGTGTGATATTTCAACGATACCGTGACCCGTATTGCAAGCTAAAAGCGTGCTGACAGAGATCTAGGCTCTTGAACATTGATATTTAAATAATTTCTCTGGTGAAGCATATTTCAGCAACCGCACTAAATTATCTACCGCCAGACATTGCTGAAGTTTAACCTTTCTTTCTATACCAAGTTTTCCAGATTTCATAGCCAGATGAATTTCTTATGTCCTAGGTCGAGTGGCCGTGATCGAATGTGGTCAACTGGCAATGATAAATGCGAATCGCAAGACCGTCGTACCTTTCATCGCTACATGCAAGGCACTGCTACCATGCGTGAGCTAATTTCAAGAATACTTTTCTTGCTAAACAGTCTGGAATGCCTTTTTACTTGATCTTGAAATGTGTCTCACAGAGCACGTGACAAAAATTGCCAGCATGTTTAAATGCCGTTCCAGTGTTCGAACTTTCATGTTGCTAACGATGTCGACATCAGTTAGTGGTCGACAGTCCATTGGACTGTCATAGGCACTGACGAAAATTCTCTAGAGAGAGAGAAAAACAGGAGCACAATACCTAGTGAATTTCTCGTATTTTCATCGTTTAAGTAAATACTGCATGCACACATGAAGGAGCATTTGAGGCCAAGTTAACCAAAGCAGCATATTTTTGTATAAATACAAGTAACACTTTTTTTTTAAATATGGCAATACTACATGATTTCTTGTTGGTGCCTTCCATCACACTCAAACTAGGCCCAAGGTTGTATGTATAACTGAGGTTAAACTAGTACTATTCGACTACTCATGAAAAAAAAAATTATACACTACAACTTACAAGGGTTATCCCTATTCAGTGACAAGGTTGCGTTAAGTTTTACAGTATTGATAGAATGTGAAATGTCGTGAATGACAATGGTGGAACCTTTTGCATGGTACTTTACAATTCTGATCCCCGCTTATTACTATACACTCATGGCCGATACAACTTGTTGTTCATTTTGTATAGTTGAGGCCGTTCACTGGCACATGGCAGTGGTCACTGTGGTTTTCAATACGCGTCGTCGAAGATGCGCACCAATAACATTCGCTGTGTTTGACAGTAATGCTATTGTGGAACCAATTCATGGAATTCATGGAATTTTCACTGATCACACTGTGTGACACGTAGTGTATCAAAACTGTGCACAGTATAGGCAGGGTGCCATATATGAGACACTTTAAAGACACTTGGGCTGAGTGCGGCAGAGGTCTGCATTTCTCTTTTTTTATTTTATCATAAATGAATAAATAATGTGACTGATATTCTGCATGAGCAGTTTGTTTCACATTGTTTTTTTGCTTGTAGCGAATAAGAAGCCATTGTCTGTTAGAGGCTGCAGTGCCATGTTTTGTATTTCTATAGCTGTATTAGCCCTTAATGAATATAATTTATTTGAACAACAATTTTTTTTTTCTTTTTCTGCATTATGACCCCGGTGTACAGCGACACCTCCCAGAAAACCCAACTGCTATTCAGCTGATGTCGTACAGCGAGTGCTGGACTCTGTGGATGCTCCTTGTCTCAAGCATGGTGGGACTCAGAATTTTCTGCGCAACCACGGGCGCCTCCTTGTGATGGTTCGTGGCCCTCCTGGCTCAGGCAAGGACATTGTAGCGGCAAGGCTGGGAGAACTGTACACGAGCAGCAGCAAACCAACTGTTTTATCAGAAGCTTCCAAGCCCACAACTACATCTGTGCCACTAGGCGACCTAAACAAGTGAGCTTGGCTATGTTCATCAATGGTCTCGGGTAACCTTATGTCTCGGATAGAGTTGTGACTTTGAACCACAATGTTTAAAAGTTGCCTCTGCTCAGCGTCGCAATGCGTGTTTCAATGCCTGTGGCAATGGTGAGTGTAGGTAAGTGATCGTAGTCAAACAAAGCTAGCTGTAGGGGTCAGAGATTTATGTAATGAATTTTTGGATACATTGGAAACTTTTAATGTAACATAATTAAGGGTAGCGCTTTTATATCTCATGTACTTGACTTTCTCTTTCTTTCTTTTTTTCTTTTGCAGTGCTTCATGTATAACTGAGACAAGTCAATTATGCGTTATTCTTTTGACATGCTTTTAATAGTATGTCCATTATCATTATTGCTTTTTATCAATATTTTATGTAACCCTCCTGTGACTATAGTAAACTTTTACAGGATGTTTCAAGAAACCTGTCTACTATTGAAAATTACAAAAAGGAGGTATCTGCGTGATACCTGCAGCGTTCCTTTTACTGTGACAGAATGCATCTTCAGATGCGTATGAACATTAATTATGGCAGTAATTATTGGAATTAATGCCATTATTTTTCAACTAGTGGAAATATTTGGTTAAATCAAATAGGCAAATTCAAGTCCTTCATGCAAGCAGCCCATAGCCACTTTGAAATTTCTGAAAGCCAGCCACTAGTAATCGCTGCGGGGTGACGAAATTGGGCTCATTTAGCAGGCCAAACTCAAACTGACGCACCGAACAGCGCATCTATCATTCACTTCAAAAACTCGCTCATTGACGACACCGTTTTTCTTGCCGTTATTAACTATCGATCTACATACATACTTATACTACATACTTACCGTTCTTAAACTACATACTTTATTTTGTGGCAACGCTTTCCTGCCATATGGCCACTTATCGACACTCGCTTATCCTCCTCCCCCGATGCAAGGGAAACTGTGTGTTCACTGAGGGTGCTTTCGGCGTTTAAATCTTCAGCACCTTTTTCCAAATGGACTTTTGCAAGTTGCTCAGTCCTGATAAGTGAGCAGTGGCAAAGCGCAAGTATTTTTATTTTACAGCGAAAGCTGTTGTGCGATCAGAATGAGGGTCGTTTGGGCTGTAGTTGTGCACAGTTTCTAGTGTTCGTAACCACTATTACCGGAAGTAAAGAGAAAAGTAAACAAAGAAGGCCAGGGACACAATGGGATTTGAACCCGGATCCCCTGCATGTTAGCCTAGTATTTTACCACAGACTATCCCCAGTGCTTGAAACTCTGTAGCGAACTTGTTTCTAAGCAGGCTGATGCCGGGAAAGAAATCGCGTTAATATCAGAAATAAAGTGTTTTACAACAGCAATAGAACAACCAGGCGTCGCACAATGCGAATCGTGTAACGAGTGGGTTGTCGTGTGCTCCACAGGACAACCCACTTATTACAAAAGTTTCAGGCAAGACTCTTCTTCGTCGTCAGCCACAGCATCAAAAAGTTGCACAAAACTCCTTGCAAACATGTAGTGGGTACCACACTTCTCCAAAGAATGACGAAGGATGGCTTAGTGAATGCCTCTATACTACACAAAAAGTATGGTGATTTATGGCATGGTGGGTACCCTGAAAGTGTACTTGGAGCAGTTACCCAAAGAGTGTTTAAAAAAGGCTCTGAAAAGCTGCTGTACAACTTTTGCTGTGACTGTGATGCACGTTCCGTGCAGGCCTCGCGTTTTTTTACATGCAAAAAATCTCGGAGCGTGTTCTGCTTCTGGAGAAATGGGTCATAGAGTACTAATTAAGCGAGTTTTTCAGCATTAGATATGCTACGATAATGATAATTGGAAAGGTTGGTAGGCACACAACATAATAGGTGTGCTTGCATCATAGTGACTGGAGTTCAAAATTTTGAGCTTGAGAAATGAGCTCTTGAGACGGGCATTTTCACTAGTCGAGGCCCTCGCTTGGTATTTATAATCAATCAAGATTAACTTTGTGACTCCCCCATATGGTGTCTTTATGATAGCTCCATTGATGCCTGTGAATCCTGGAAAGAACATATATTTAGACTACGAAAAAGGAGACATGACTAATCCTATGTGATTTGGATTTTTGTTCATTTTATTTTGCATTTTAGCATGTTAATATAATTTCTTCTTATTTTTCTTATTTTCAGAATGGAAGATTGTATGAAGGGTAATGCACCCATGCTGTGTTATTACACAAAAACCTTAGTTTTGCATATTACAAGATATCTGGCCCTGGCATCGAAGTATGGATACACGGTCATTATCATCGACATGCCACATAAGGACGCCTCCGAATCCAAGGTAATTATAGAGGGTGCAAGCTCCATTTATCTACATTCACAAGTTGCGGGAAATTGTCTGAAAGCAACCTTGCAAAAAAAGGGGGGGGGGGGATGCAGAGTGTTCGCATGTATTCGGTCTACCTACACTCTGACAACTTAGTGATAAAAGTGAACTACTACTTCCTCATGCCAGCAGTTCCCGCTGGCATCATGAATCCTTTAAGTGCAGTCAGCTATAAATGAAGCCTGAAGAGGAAAATTGAATTTTCACGAGAATTCTCACTATGCGGTATTTGAGTAGACTTGTGTCGATACGGAAACAGTAGTAATTTATTATAAGTAGGGGTGTGCGAATATTAGACGTTTTGAGTAAATTTCGAATAGTGCTTGTGCTGAAATTTTTACTATTCGAACTTCCCAGGGACATGCGCAGTCAGTCCGACTGAAAAAGACCCCTTCATGTTTTTAAAATGCTTCACCTCATTACTTCTCATATTTTGGCAAAGCTGTCTTTCAAGCCCCACTACGATCGAACTTTTCAAAGTTAGTTGACGTCTAATTAAAAATGACTCCGTCAGATTTTAAGCATGCTTAACCTCATGACATCTTCATATTGCTCAAAGCTGCCTATCAGGCTCCGCTACGGTCACACTTCCCTGACACGTACAATCCGCCTTTTTCACAAAAGAACGGCGCATGCGGAAAAGTCTCAAAACGCCTTTTCACTTTGGAGGCTTTGCTTCTGGCAGTACCGGTTCTCGCGGCCCTTACTACTGCCCTATCTATGATACGGGCTTATGCTGCCCTATAGAGGGCAGCACATGAAAATAAAAGGAGGTGGATTGTCTGATAATTATTGGCTGCTTCAATTTTTTTAATGCTTGACCTTACTACATTCTCGTATGCTGTCTTCCAGGCTTCATTACGGGTGCAAATGTTTCGCTCAAAAAAGCGCTGATTCCAACATGAAGATTCTAACAAAACTTTAAATGTTCCTGTATTGACGTCTACGAGGCACATTTTGAACTCGTAGCTTAATGATAGCACAGCCTTGTCTGCCACATAGTTGGGCTTCCACACAAGTTGAAAGAAGGGAAGAGGCTGAGGAAATGGCATCTTTGCCTTACCCATGTAGAGTATTGCTGGCAACACTTTGATTGCATCAAATCATGTACTAATACAATTTAGCCTCCCCATTGCCTCATTTTTGATAAGACAACTATGAAATACTATCCCACCAGTGCTCCATTAGGCTGGTGAAAATAAATACTCGTATTACTACATCTCAGAAGAGTAGCCTTAAGAACCTCTCCAACTTCCCCCCCCCCCCCACAATTTTACCTCAAACTATTCGAAAGATATTCTGGAAATATTTTAGTATTCTTATTTTTAGAAATAAAAATAGAAATGTTTTTATAAATAGAAAAATATTCTATTTGCACTCACACTTTCATATTTGAACACACTTTGCACCCAAATTTTTTCTATTCGCACAGCCCTAATTATAAGTACACGCTTGTCATTACTTCACATTTGCCGATGCAGTGGCCTAGTAATTACGGTACCTGGTTGCTGACCCAAGAGATGGGAGCTAAATGCTAGTTATGGCAGGCATGTTTTTATGGAAACTATATGCTAGACAGCCGTGTGCTATATGTGATGACAATTTACGTTAAAGAACTTCAGGTAGTCAAAATTATTCAAAGCATTGTGATGTGTCTTGTAGACTATGATGCTTTGGGATGTTTAACCCCACCTAAACCAAACTTCCTCATATAATGGTGAGAAATTTTTAGATTTACTTTATTTCAAAGTTAGACCACAGTGTAGTTACGTTACTATCGAATTTAGACTCTGAAGCTCGTCATTTTGCAGCGAGTTCGCTTATTGACAGGAGAGCTAGTGTTAGCTTTCTTCTATGTCCATTACAAAAGCTTTTCACTATTGAAACATTGCATAGCCAGTAATCCAAAAGACTGGTTGCATTTTAAAATGCTAATGGCATTGTGTGGAACCAGAAGCAAACTTGCAAAGTCTACTGTAACAGTACTGGATCAATGCAGTGAGAAGAAGTAAAAGGTGGCAGCCTTCGGTAAAGTGCACAGTATCTACAATAGCAGCCTGCATCATCAGATAGCAGTAGTCATCAAGTACTTATAAAATGCTTGCCAAACGCATCTGATGCTCCTTACCCATTATGAGAAAAAAGGGACTGCGTTACTAAGCCAGCACTTACACATGTGTGCATGTTTTATCAGTTTGCTTGTTCCAATCTGGATTTTATTATGATAGCAATTATATGGACACACTTTGCTGGATGTCGCCACCAGAGTAAGTGTCGATGTCATGCATTCTATATGTATATGTATCTGATTATATGAATATGCACGAAAGAAAAAAAAATCCCAGAAAAAGACTCCGGATCGTGGAATTGAACGTGGCACCTCTGCGCCGCGATTGCGAGGCGTTAACCACTGAGTCACTGAGAGTTACCTCCTTCAACGTTCAAACAGCAAGCTATTCATATCTATCACTTACCGCTGTTGGCGGGTATTTCGGAGGGAACTATCATGTTTTCAGCATTATCAGCAAGATGGAGCAGTGAGCGCGCGGCAGCGCTCATCTCTCGTGCGTATACTTTGGCCCGCGTAGAGAATAAGGGGGTGTACGCTCGATCGTGCGCCCTTATCTTGCAGTGGGAAGAATCGTAAGTCTTGGCTAGCCTTTGAGTTTCGTCAGAACGATTCTGTTGTAGTTACCAGGCGCACAAAGGTCACTGCAATCGTTGCACAGCCTCCGTTTGCGAAAAGGGCGCACTTTTTAGACACGGCGAAGTAACAACTGAGACACTTATTCGCGTTCATCTGTACCTGTGAGTAAGCTTTGTGTGTTCTTTGTGCATGAGAAACGCGGCGCACGTTTCAATATGCTTGACATTCTGCGTGTGACCTTTCAATTTTTTGCTATCGCATTCATTGCTTTGCCTTTGCGGCAAAGCTACGACTTTTTTTTATTTATGCCGACTGTTCAGGCTCCGTACAAAGCCATGGGCGAGTCAAACGAGAAGATTCAGTGGGAGGAGGTGCATCCCTTCGCCACAGGATGGTCTCCAAGGCCCAAAGATGCAGCACAGCTCCTGCAGCGTTTCCGGCAGATAAGAAACATCCTGAACAATGAGGACCGTGAGTGTATTTCTACGACTGGTAGACAGTGCTTGATGGGTGTGATGAAACAGCACATCAGAGGTCCAGCATACCTCCCTCTTTCTATAAAAGAGGAGGCACCTCCTCTGATTGCAAGGGGGTACCAAGGTTGACTACGCTGCCTCGACTGTGCATTTTTTGGCAGGGTTGCACACGTCAGCAGTCCCAAGGGCAAGCATGGCGGCATTTTAGGAGTCTTTATTGTAAAGATGCAAAATGAAAACACATGGCATACATGCACATTTGACATACCTGCCAACTCTCTAACTTTGCAAAGTAGCACTATTTCTGGAACTTTGTCAGTGTGTCGTTAGACTCCGTGAAAAGTAAGTTCGGTTAAAAATTTGCTGATTGGTTTAACCACATATCTCTTCAAGTCCTACATAGTGAGATTATTAAGGCAAAAGCATGAAGTGCTGCGTGAGAAGTGGTATAATGTGACAGTTCAAACGCAGCAGCAACACATGTGAGGCAAAAAAATATAATTGTCATCATCAGCCACAGCATCAACAAAGACACTGGAATTGAAAAAGCACTGTGCAGTAAAAAAAACTAACCTTACATCTCTCGCTCCGATAATGATGATGGTGGTGGTAGATTAAAGTATAAAAAGGCATATAGAGTCATGTCGATATAATATAAACAGACTTCTTATTTAGAAAATACTGATAAAAACTTGTAAGGTTTCATAATGTCTGTCTAGAGGACATAAATAAAAGCTGATAAAGTTTGAAAGGAAGAGGTTAATCGCAAAGTGAAGTCATTGCCTAAAGGCTTTTCTAGTCTCATCTTAGCAATCGATAACTGTTCCCAAGGAGTATTTTCCTAAATCGGTTTGTGAAGCTCAAAAAATTGCCATTAGTAAGGCCGCTAAGGATGGTGACCATCTAAAGAAGCCTTGTTTATAACCTTGCGCTGCTGCAAGCTTATTGGCGGCTGTTTGCTTGCTTTACTTAAAAGTGAATCATCATTAATAGAGGTTGTGTGTGTGTGTGTCATAAATGTGCATAGCCAAGACGTTCCTTCAAGAACTGTCCATTTTCTTTTTCTGTTAGGGCAAGTTGCTTGATTAAAAAAGTTGCCTTTTATGATGCAGGATTAAAACTGGTTTGCTAAGTTGGTAATATCTGCATGTTGAACCCCAAACTGGTAATATTTTTTTTTCATCTGTGATGTTTTTTTAAACAACTTTTTACGCTACTTTTGGGTGAATGGCTTTCAGTTGCATGAACTACAACCCATATTCCTATCATATGAATTAGGTAGAAGTTTTCAATGTCCCTAGAACATACAAGAAACTACGAAGTCAGTCGTATGCCATGCAAGCAAGTCATCCGACATCGTCCATGAACAGCATATAAGGACGCTAGCAGTGCTGGTTTACTTTACGATTAGTGCAGCAATACCGTATAGTCATGGCCAGCATGTAGCTGTTACCATGCATTTAGGGCTACTTGTGCAGGAAAAACGTTAGTGCATTGTTGTACGGCAACCCATACTGGTAATACCGTAGCACGAATGGTATGTGGTATTTTGGGAACTGCTGGAACCCCTTAGTACTGGTGGCCGCATTCAACATGTGGCGAGGCTCCGCCGTGGTGGTCTAGTGGCTAAGGTACTTGGCTGCTGACCCGCAGGTCGCGGGATCGAATCTGGGCTGCAGCGGCTGCATTTCTGATGGAGGCGGAAATGTTGTAGGCCCGTCTGCTCAGATTTGGGTGCACGTTAAGAACCCCAGGTGGCCGAAATTTCTGGAGCCCTCCACTACGGCGTTTCTCATAATTATATGGTGATTTTGGGGTGTTAAACCCCACATACTACTACTCAGCATGTGGCGAAATGTATGGGTCACATGTATCCTAACAGTTTTCATCGTTATACTTCTAGCTAGATGTAAAAGCTTATGCACATTGGTGCTGTCGCAGTCACTTTGTATGCTTTTTATACTACTATCATCCTTGTTTTCCTGTTTGCTTTAACGGCACAGAATTGTTGACAACACGTTTGAAGATCAGTGTAGGCCGGTTTATCGCAAAGTTTGATGCAGCGCTCCCTTTTTCTGGTGTACATTTTGTGCAACTGCCAAATGTCTGGCTGCTACCATAATAATGTGTATGAGAAGTCATAGAGGGCCTTTTGTTTTCCGTCATATCTTTAATGGGGTGTTTTTACTGGCTTATAGTTCTACTTGTACATTATTTAATGAGGTGAAACCATGTTTCCTTTTCTCTTTAGCCACTTTGGCTCCCAGAGATGTAGCCAGTAGCCACGTTTATCCCTTCTGTTTGGCAAGGGTGTGCCTGTTTGGTTCTAGTGTGGCCGACAAAGATTACTGCCTCAGTGAAAAGGTATGTAACTATAGGTAATGAAGCAAATGCTTAGGGTCGGAGTATTTCTTTCAACTGCCTTTCCTTTTGCTCCCACTTCAATTTGTTAAGCTTGTCACCTTTGCATTCTGTGAAGGTTTTGGCACACAGTAATGGTCTGCTGAAAGCTGCAGGCAAAACACAACCACATGACTTTTACCTCGTCATAATTTGAGCATCAGAGATCAACCGCAGCAACACTGCACAATGGCACACAGTCACAATCGAGTGCTTTGTTGCAAGTCAGCTGCTGCATAGGCGTGACTTCGCAGATTACCATGAAGAAATTTGATCACGCCCTATGCTGCTAAGTTTACTTTGACAGTGCATTGCATTCAAAATGCTGCTGTATAAAATTCAAGCATGCAGTACTGTCACACACTTCGAGTGAGGCCTCGCCGATCCAACACCGACGTGCGGCAGACTCGCAGGCTTCCACTTTACGCTTCGGCCTGCGACGCCTGAAAGGCCTCGAAGTGGCACATTTCGAATTTATTTGCGGGTTGGTCGACCCGTGCGGGGTTGCACGTGTGGTGATGTGTGGGCCCGACCGACGCACTCATAAGCAGACACGAAGACTTTATGCAAAACGAACTAGCATTTAATTGAAACAAGGGCAAATGCAGGAGGTAACAAAAATAACAGAGGAAGAAAACTGATACGCGATGAGAAAGAACGGCTATGTAACAAACTATGCACTAAAAGAACGCTACAAGAGGTACAGACGAAAACAAATACGCGGAACATTAATAAAATAGCAACAAGATGGAAATCAAAGGAGAGAGATACAAGAAATAATTACAGAATGATCACGGTAGCGCTTTTGAGTTTCTAAGTGCGACGCAGCGCACACAACTACAAATGTTTAAAGAAAAAAAAGGCTGGTTAAAATAAATTGACGGTTTCAAAAAAAATCACAATAAAAGTTCCATACGGACCAGGCCAGCTCTTGGTGCACGTAGGGGAGTTGACGGGTGCCGCTGAAGGTCTCGCCGGCTTGGTAGACGACGAGGGTGCCCGGAATTGCAGTCGTCTCAATACGTTGCGCGGGTCACTTCATGCTCGCCGCCTACGTGAAACTCGCGACACCGACGACCGCACTTGCTGCTGGTTGTATGTCAACTGGCCTTCCGATGCAGTTCAAACTTCTTCGGGGGCGTACACGTGCTCCTGTCTCATCTGGGAGTAATTTTCCTTGTTTAGATCGCCGGTGCCCCTTCCGGTACTGGTGCAGGGAAGACGAGCCGGCGCCACGCTGGGTCGTTATAGTCGCCGGATGTCGTCCCCCCAACACAAAAGCGCCCTTCCTTGGTAGGTGGGGCCCGCGGATGCTCCGAAAATTGGAGTCGTTTGTGACAAGTACACTAGAAACGTATGTTGATGTGTTTTTAGTGGACCTTAGGATAATGAGTACCAAACTAACAGTGCCACAGGCATTCAATAATGAAAGCTATGCTATGCAGTCTTATTTGAGCTTCAATACTATGCCTACAAACTATTGCATCAGATGTTTAATAACAGTTTCTGTTCAAGCACATGACATATTTTTGGTTTCTGTAATTAAGTACATATTAACAATTAGTGTAACCATACAAAATATAAGTCAGTGGACGATGTCTCTGAACATAGATGTAGTGTCCCTTTGCTTTTTTTTTACCTTTTTCAGATTTTTAATTGTTCAATGGCAGTTTTAAGCAGCGACACCTGGTAATAGAAATATACGTACAAATCAATGGGAAAACTTCTAAAGCATATCATTGAGGAGTAAGTGAGCACAGTACCATATGCTGTTGCCTATCTACATGGATACTGAAATTTTCTCGGCGACTTCAACATTTAGTTGAACACTCAAATGTTGTATGCTTTGAACACTCAAATGTTGTATGCTTTGCAGCACACCACTTCATAAAATATCGATGTAGTATATGGTTCTCCAATGATCAATATACCAGTTAGTACTACGTTTCAATTACTCTTTCTGTAACATCAGCTGTCCTTGAGACATTGCGTATGAGGTTAGTCACTGCTTTAGTTTCTTCACACTTCACGCACGACTTTATATCATTTCAATCTGTAGCCGCTCATCAACCTCATGGCTAGATTAACATATCAACTTCTTTAAAAACATTACTCTTTTTGCTTGCCTCCCAATTGTTTCTCTCCTGTGGCATATACGTAACAGATATTGGAAATGGCACACGGTGCAGACAGCAAGACAACGACAACGAGTGGTAGTGGAGCGAAGGCTTGATGTGTTTGGACTGTCCTATGTACACCTTGTTTGAACGGTAGTGCACTGAGCACCAATAAAGGCGGCAGAAGGATTTGCTACAACGTACATTCCATAGCTGCAGTAGTTGACCATACCATAGGGTAAAGCTTAACTGCTCTCTGTAAGAACTTTACATGAATTCCTTGTTCTAATAGCTTGGAGAGTGTCTACAAGTAGCCTTAAGATTCGCCTGCATACAGCAGACCTCAAATGTTTGTCTAAAGAGTTTTCGTGCGCCGAACTTCTCATGCGAACTGCAAATGCTGCATTTTTGATGCACATTTGCAGGTGATGCAGGCCTATGGGCGAAGCGATACCCTTCGCGTGTTTGGCTACGCTGTAACTCAAGGCTTCGTGTTTGCCATGGTAAAGCTGACTGATGATCAGGCATCGCTCACTGGCCCCCTTGACAGTGTGGAAGAAAATAATGATGCAGGTGAAGTGACGCGCCAGTTGTCCCTAAGCCTCAGCTTCCAAACGTGGGATGAAGTCGGCTGCATCGTAGACATGGCCAAGTTTACAGAAGGGTGTGATGATGGGAACAATTTGCACTTTGTTGGAAAAAGGATCGGACTCGAAGGTAAGATGTCAGCCCAGCTGTGTAACTATGCTTCGAGGAGTCGGAAAGTGGGCATGTTAAGAATTGCAGGAAACCTGAATATGTGTAGAGAGCATAAAATATCCAAAATCGCTAGAAGATTTACTGTGCATGCTAAGTCCCAGTGACAACAGGGTCTACAAGGTAATGTGAACCATACCTCACCCTGTCTATAAATAATTAAAAGTACAGGTGAGGTTAATTAAAAAGCTGAGTGGCTACAGTAATAAATACACTTAACTTCTGCAATGCTGCAAAAAGACAGTACAATTTACATGTAAATTAAATACACATTGCTTATTGTATGACATTACAATGTACATTGGGTATTATAGCCTGTGAACTCATTCTCAAACCTTTGCTCCTTTGCTGATATGTGCAATTTCCCGCAGTTACTGCCTGCATAAGTCTTTTTTGTCCGTGTGTGTGTGTGTGTCTTTCAAGATCTGCAACCGTCGAGGATCACCTTTATGCCGCTTGGCTCGATCGATGGAACTCAATACAGCTACAGCAAAGCTGTTTCCACGCCTTGGCTACTGCTTTGCTCGAAACTGCGTTCCTGGAGAGCAGCTGAGATCAACTGCGGGAGAGCTATCAATGAGATCGAAGTTTATGGGTCAGCAGTGTCGACTGACAATGAATGCCTCCTGCTTGTTGATCATGCGACCACGGAGCTGGATGTCGTCTTCACAGGCTACTACCAACCCTATAGAACATCGTAAGAGATGATATTATGTCTTTAATGCTTATTATTATCATCAT
The DNA here is from genome assembly GCA_013436015.1 of Rhipicephalus annulatus. Taxonomy (NCBI): domain Eukaryota; kingdom Metazoa; phylum Arthropoda; class Arachnida; order Ixodida; family Ixodidae; genus Rhipicephalus; species Rhipicephalus annulatus. Next base: position 192,322 of record WOVY01000983.1, read on the forward strand.
TGATGTATTCAACATCCACCGCCAGTGTGGTACGTGCACCCTGAGAACTCTGCCGTTTATTGCTCACGAGTCATGGAAGGATTCTTATGGCTTGAAAGAATGCCGACTAGCATTTGAAGGAGTATTTCAAGTGGCCACAGTGTATTAAAATGGAGTGCAGTCATCACATGGTACACTCCCAATAGGTGCAGGAAACCTGAATTTGTAAATTACAACTGCAGAATGATCTAGATTGGTATATTTGTTGGTAGCATTTGTGTCATCAATTTTTTTGCTTTTAACTCCTTGCACAGAGTTTTGCTGATGGCCAAGGATTCATACATATAAATGATGATCACTTTTTAGAAGCTTTAACTATACAATAACGCTATTGTTGTATGTGATAGTTAAGTAATTTCACTCGTATATTTATATGACAAACACTGAATGAAAATATGAAAATGTCACAAAAGCTTAGTCATTGCATTCAGAGCAGCTTGTGTTAATACAAGTGCCTGGAATTCTAATATATTTCAAGGATTAAAATCTGTTACAATGGTTAGGCGAGCCACCAGTGGAAAATCTTAGTGCCACATCAAATGATCATATTTTCACTAAATAGATATTTGTAGAAATAAAAACAGAAAGGTTTTATGCAAATATTTTATCTAGAAAACATTAATTGATGTTCTAAAGTATTTGAACACTTTTTGTGAAATACTTCTTACTGGGTCGTGTATGTACTAGTGCTGTTGAGAAAGTTGATGACAGTTGCCTTCTGACAGAAGAGGCCCCTGCACTTGATTGACAGTTAGCTGTAACTACTGAGGAGAGTGCAGTCTTTTCAGTTGAAGGATTGGCACTGCGCTATAATTTAGTGTAGGGGGGGCCAATCTTTGGGTGGAATGCAGGAGAAAGTGGAATCTTCTTGTTCAATATGCTTGGCATAGCCAAGCAGTTTAGTTGGGAATCTTCTTGTTCAAGATGCTTGGCATAGCCAAGCAGTTTAGTTGGCAGGCTAAACTTGTGCTGACATTTGCTCTGTGTTATACGTCATTGCCGACTCCTTTCAAAGCAAATGCTATGCAATAAAACAAACATGAATAGAAGGCCAAACATTGGTGGCTCGTCTAGGCACAATCAGGTGCTTAACTGTGTTTGTTTCATCTGCATTAAGATGGCTTCAAATAATTCGCCTTGGGTACATGTGCTAGACTAGGTGCTCGACAGTGATGGCCAGGCAAACTTCTGTGTTGTTTATTAAGCATGAATCTCTTTCTCGCATCAAAAAAATGTACTTACCTTCAGATTAAAGCCTCACTCACAATGTTTTTTTTTTGTTTTCTTTTTTTACATCTAGGCGCAGCAACCACAGCCGGTCACATGTGCAAAAACCCTGGCTCCAAAAGACTGCCTTTCAATCATGACTTGAACTTTGAACTTTACTTATTTCACCATTCGGGATGCTGAGGGCCGTAGTCAAAAAGCCTCTAATGGGCTTGACTGGGACCACGACCCCTTACAAATGGGCAGCATAGGCAACACTTTTATTGCAGTGACAATGTACAAAAATTTGAGCAAGCATAAAGCATAAAGTATAATAAGCATAAGCATGAGCATTTAAGCATTATGCATGAGCATAATAAGCATAAGCATTTAATAAGGACATTGTAGAAGAAAAACTGGGACTTAAAGCGGTCAGCATTGAGCGAATTCATAGGATAGGCCGCAGTATGGAAAATAAAAATCGTCCTATTGTAATAAAGTGTCTGGATTATAGAGAAAAGCTGTCAATTTTAAAAGTTTCGCATAAACTTAAAGGCACTTTATTGTCTATTGCGGAAGATTTTTCGCATCATGTCCGTGAGCAGCGAAGGATGCTTTGGAAAACTGCTCAAGACGAAAAGGAAAAAGGGGCCAAGGTAAAGCTTATCTATGATAAGCTAAGTGTAAACGGCGTTATGTACGGTTGGGACAGTGACAAGAAATGCCGCTTTCAGTTGAAAAGTGATAGGCGGGTTTGACAAAGGAAAAATGATGATCGATTCTTGAAACTTCTTAACATCAATTGTAGGAGCGTAGTCAATAAAAGCACAGAGCTTGAGGGGCTAATTATTGCTAACGATCCTGATATTGTTATACTGACTGAGACATGGCTCAGTGATGAAATATACGATAGTGAATTCGTTCCATCAGGATACCGAGTTTACAGGAAAGACCGTGGTAGTAGGGGTGGTGGAGTTTGTATAATCTACAAAAGTGCGCTTAACGTATTCTTGATGCCTGAAGTTGCCAACATTGAGTGTTTATTCTGCAAAGCCTATAGTGGCGGCCTTAGGTATATTGTTGGTGCCATGTACAGACCCCCTAACTCTGATGCTTCTACCATGGATGTGTTGAAGGAGTATTTATGTGACCATGTCAAACCTGATGATCGGATAATCCTATCTGGTGATTTCAATTTGCCTGATGTTGACTGGCTAACAATGTCCCCCAAAATTCGTAATGACAAGGTAGGAGAGGCAATGCTTGATATTGCTTTTGCCTTTGACCTTACTCAAGTTGTTGAAGGCTTCACAAGAATTCAAGATAGCAGTAAGACTCTACTAGATCTTTTCTTCGTAAGCGGTAGCATTTTCGAGAACGCCACATCTCAAATCATGCCAGGAATTTCCAATCATCAGGCCGTCTTCCTTAGCCTCAGCAATGTTAAAGTCGACAAAGCTAACGAAGCTTCGTATTTTCGAAACTTTTCCAGAGCCGATGACGAAGCTATAATAGACGTGCTTTCGTTTCATCTAGATAATTTCTCTCGCAGTGATGCGAATGTTCACAATCTTTGGGCTTCTTTTACGAAACTTGTACATGAATGTATTGAACAATTTGTGCCATTGATACGCAAGAAAAACAAACGTGTGAATGCCTGGATAAGTCGTTCTACTATACATTTGCAGAGAAAATTAAAGAGGTTAAAGAAAAAACGTCGATCTGTAGGCGACTGCGTAAACCTAGAATCCAAAATTTCAAATTTGTCTCACAAAGTTAAAACACAAGTTGCAGCTGACAAAGACAAATATTTTTAAGTTTCATTACCTAGTTTCATTACTAGTTCGCCGCAGAAGTTTTGGCAAGCAATTTCCCCATCTTATACTGATGTGGATGCTTTTGCCATTAATGGTGTCCAAATTACTGATGCCACAAAAATTGCAAATGCATTCAATAGGCAGTTTCAGTCCTGCTTAACTAATGATGATGGCAAACTGCCTAATTTTGTGTCACCATTACCGCCGATGCCTGACATTACCGTAAGTGAAAAGGGAATTTTCAACATGCTCTTGAAACTTGATGTAAAAAAATCTGGTGGTGCTGACGAAATACCCAATGCCTTTCTCAAAAGGTACGCTGAATGGGTCGCCAAATATCTTTGCATTCTTTTTACAAAATCGGTGAAAGAAGGACAGCTGCCAATCGATTGGAGGACAGCCAAAGTGAAACCACTTCATAAAAAGGGTAAGAAAGATGAAATTAGTAATTATAGGCCAATATCACTATTGTCAACAGTTTGTAAGTTGCTCGAGCATATAGTTCATAATCATATTTCGGAATTTCTAACTGCTCATAATGCCCTATCCGAGTCTCAACATGGATTCAGAAGAGGCTACTCTACTTGTACCCAATTGGTTCAGACCGTTTACGATTTTGCATTGACAATTAATAATGGTGAGCAGACTGAGGCAATTTTTATGGATTTTTCAAAGGCGTTTGATAAGGTTTCTCACAAAAAATTAATTTTCAAACTAGACAACATACTCAAAAACAAGCAGTTAACTAAATGGATTTTATCTTACCTTCATAGCCGGCAGCAATATGTTGTATTTAAAGATAAATGCTCTGAGAGGGTTTCTGTGGAATCTGGCGTCCCCCAGGGTTCGGTACTTGGACCGCTTCTTTTTCTTTTATATATCAATGACATTGTGAATGACATACCCGTTAACATAAAACTCTATGCAGACGACTGCGTTATTTACTCCGAGGTAAAAAATTCTAATGACCAAATAAAGTTAAATGCCGCATTTCAAAAAGTTAAATCTTGGTGCGACAGTTGGCAGATGCCCATAAACTTTGAAAAAACCGTATTTATGCGCATTTCACACAAAAAAGAGCCCCTCTTGTTCCAATATTGCTGTAACAATATATACCTTGCTGAGGTGCAGTATTACAAGTATCTAGGGGTTTACATTACGAACAACTTGACTTGGAATAAACATATCGATTATGTTGCAGCTTGTGCTAACACAAGACTTTCATTTCTTAGGAGAGCTCTCAAGCACTCCACTCCCACTGTGTGCTTGCTGGCGTACAAATCAACAGTTCTACCCATTCTAGATTATGCAGTCGTTATATGGGATCCTTTTACGTTGACTAATAAAAAGAAGATTGAAAAAATACAAAGAAAGGCAGCCCGTTTTATATACAACAGTTATGGTCGCACATCTGTTAGTGCACTGCTAGCGAGAGCTAATCTTCCACCAATAACTGAAAGAAACCGAATTTCTCGTCTCAAATTTTTATATCAACTAATTAAGAAGCACTATAAGATAGACACTAGCAAATTATTGTCTTTCTCCTCTGGGTATCCGACAAGGCATCGCCATAACCTCTCCATTACGCCCTTTCAAACACGCAATAACTGCTTCACGTATTCATTTTTCTCGAGAACAGTCGGGGAATGGAACAACCTAACTAATGACGTTGTTTTACAGCCATCACTTGAAAAGTTTGCCTTGTGTTTAACTGCATAATATATATGTGTGCATATGTGTGTATGTATATGTATGTATATATGTGTATATATTTGAAATTGTGTAGAATTAACACCCGTGTTTTTTTTCAATCCTTGCGTATGTGACTCTGTTTCTGGAATATTTATTATCCTGTACATTTTAAATTGTATTTTGTCGCCATGGTTGATCATGTATTCGTGAATTTTGTATATCAGTTTTTCCCTTTTTTGTAATTCCGAGAACTGTACTTTGCTTCCGTATTGTTGTTCTTGTTCACCTAGGAATATTTATGATTGTACTTCCCACCCTGCTATAATCCCTCATGTGGGATTGCAGTATCTACAAATAAATAAATAAATAATAAAGCATGAAGATTGAAAAGTAATAAACTCAAAGAAATGACCGTAATTATTTCCTTACACATACGATATCAATAAGAGAGTGTAACGATGCAAGAAAAGAAAATCGCAAGATTAGCACCAAAGTAAAAAAAAATATGGGGCATGTGCCCATACGCTTACTACACTTACAATCAGAACAGTCACTCAAATGGAATACGATATGGCATTCAAGTGAAACGGCAGGAGGAAGCGCAGCATTTCTTTGCCGTAGTTAGTGCGCGTGCGCGGAATAAGCCATGTGTGATTGAAACGCGTGTTATAAAGAACTTTGCGGTGGTTTACGTTGGCAATGGTTCCTAAAAGGTTGTCGCCTTTTAATCCTGCCTGGTAGCGTTTTACAAGCATTGCGCGGTAGTATTCAGGTAGAGGTAGCAGCTTCATGTCGTGAAATATGGGAGTGGTGTGACTGCGATATGGAGCATTTGCAACGACACAAACAGCCCTTTTCTGTATGACGTGCAGTTTGCGGATATTTGTTAGAGTTGTCGTACCCCAAACCAGATGACAGTAGTTGACGTGAGATAAAAATGACGGTCACTACAAAGCTTTCAGTCGGTTTCACTGAGTGCCGATTTGACTCTAGCAAGTCTGCAGGCACCAAAGACGTGCAGCAAAGTCGGGTGGAAAGTACTCCACCTGACATTGACTCACTATTGCCATGCGAACAATCACTGTAAATCCTCGATGCTATTAGAGTCAAGTCTATATTAATCACGGTCTGTTTTGACTGAATCTATACCACTGAAGGTGTGCAGAAGAAAAAGGTAACGAGTGTAAAAAAGACTAAGACATATAGAAAATTACTTTGTGATGCAGCTGCTACTTGATTTTGTTTCATGGTGCTGGCACCAATAAAGAAAACTCACTTGTGACTGGTATAATCTTTTTCACTGCTTTGCAGTCAACATTCTGTATAATACAGTTGAAATTAACATTTATAAAGTCAACATTCGCTATGTGAACATGTGAATTGCTAGCATACCCCTTGAAATTCCATGCAAAGGCATCATGCTGTTCTCACCATATATGCAACTCCCCATTAACATATCAGACACTGCGCCATGCTGTGCACTTGCAGATACACATGTCCCAACTAGAACATCACTCGGACCAACGGAAATAGTCATGCCAACTAGTTGGTGCGATTTTGGAAGGCCTTGTTGGGCACAACACTGAAATGAAGGGCAGTGCAAGCACAGTAGGGAAAAGAGCAATGTGCCTGTCCCAGGATGTGAATGGTTCGTGCGTCAATGATTTCAGTTTAATTCCATGATGATGGATCTGCTGTGGCTTAGCATGACCAGATTGCATGATGAGGTGAAAACTGCGTTGCATAGATAAACGTTACCCCTGCACAGTGAACCTAAGTCCCTGCCGCTATTTGTCATTAGAAAAGAAACTTCCACATGCTCTTGCCAATTCAGATGGGCGTCTGCTTCATTTCGATTTATTGATATATGTGAAGTCGTTATGTTCCCCCTTTGAATTCAACATATCTGGGTTTAACTTGTGTGGCAGTACAGTTCCACTTTGTATCCCCTTGTTTGGTTAATCCATTGCTCTTTAACGGCCCTACATTTTTGTTTTATGCGATGGAGAAATAGCGATAGTTAAAAACAGAGAAAGTAACAGCACTTGATATTGATTACAAGCGGCCTATGTAGAGTGGATTATAATAATGGCGGGAGTGAAGTCCTAAAAAAACTGCCCATAGAGTTCACATTTGAAAATTCTCACTTGAACACCTGTACAGTGTCATAACTCAACAGCACACACATATTCAGAAAAAACAAAAAAATAATGTGACATGCCTTATATCAGAGGCTGGAATAGAGAAGCAAGGAGAACACAGGGAAGTACCCAGCTTATGGGCACCTGCAGGAAGAAAAGGAGGAGGGAGTTGACATGCAGTAAAAGAACCAAGATAAGCACTGGTATTTTTGCTAATCTATAAATTATTATTTTAGCATTTTCTTTTCCAAAGTTGTACTGTCATACGACTCATGGTGGATCCCTTATGGTGGGTCAAGCCATATGTCTAGGACACAAATACCTTATTTGGTGAAGTGTCCTATTTAATGGAGTCGTTCTGCTTAGCTCCCTATAGAGCTGGGTGCGATAAGCAGTTGAGAGTACGGCAGAAGAGAGAGAGATAAGAGCATACCAAGACCCTGCCCCTTACCTGAAAAAGTAAAAGTTCTACACCTATGTGAAAATCGCACTCTTATTGGAGGCTGAAGCTCTTAGCCACCACTGCTTTGCTTCAGCACTGGAAGCCTTTGTTCCAAACAAAGGGTTCCAGTGAACAATGGGTTTACTGAAAGCCCACCAAATAGAAGCCCACAAACCAGACCACAGGACATTTTTACAAAAAAAAAAAAAACACGTCACTTGGGTCATGAAACAAGCTCGCTGTCCAAAAAACGACCTCGCAACACGCAATATACAAGCCCTAGATGCACTTCGTTGCCAGGTGTGCAGTTTGACATATATGCATACATAGCCCACACCTTCAGGAAACCTCTCGCAGCCTTTGCACCTCAATACCGCTGACTGTATCTTAATTGTAATGAACTATAACTTCAATATAATAATGCAAGAGGTCTGTGTTGCCAGCCTTGGCAAAACGACCTTGTAGTTGGATCTCCTTCACTATGTACTAACGGTCAAGGGCATATGCGTGGGCAGTGAGAGGGGGCAGAGGGGAGCATCTTGTAGGATAGCTGAGAAGCTTTACTTCATCGCAACGAATGCCATAAAATATGTTCCTTTGATTCTCACTGTTTCTGACCCGCATACTCTTATGGTCACCTGTTGAAAATAAAGAAGTGAGGCATGGCCTTCTCTCCTCAAATGACTAGTAGTAGTAGTAGTAGTAGTAGTAGTAGTAGTAGTAGTAGTAGTAGTAGTAGTAGTAGTAGTAGTAATACAAAACTTTACTATATGCATAAACCAGACAGGCTATAACTCGGGTGTCCTGAGGAATATACAGGGTGAAGGGCATAGTAGTTTGTCCAAAGAGAATGTGCCCCTATTCCAGCGCTCCACTGGCACGAGCCATCCGTTCAGCTCTGTGGATCAGTAGCAGCTGATCCACCAGAGCAGGGTTATACAGCAGCATCTCTCATTCGTCGCACGTGCCATTGGTGTCGTGTTCTTCATCGTGCTCTGCACACTTTTCACCCGACACCACGGGCATGCTCAATTTTCACCCAATCTACCCCATGTCGTGGGGAAGATAGGATGGAAAGTGTGCATATTTATGTAAGTGTTTGTCTGTAATCTTAGCACTGTTGCTTCCGCAGCACTGAGCTTTCTATGTGGACATGGATAGAGTGGCCTATTTTCCCTGTAGTACTTAACAATCATTGCGAAACGAGGGTCCAGGGGTGTAGGTTCCTCTGTTGCAGAGTCTGGACTGGCTTGGTTATTTGTAAATTATCAAGCCCTCTCATTCACATGCAGGTTCCCTGTCATGCCCTCATGCCCCGGTGCCCAAGTCAGTCTCTTTGTATTTTACTGTGGGGTCCTATCTTGTTCCAACCAATATCCCGAGCGCCTGTGCTCCAATTTTGCCCCTCAGATAGTTTTGGCAAGCTTTTTGCAAATCTGTAATAATTGTTAATAGAGCGTATCGTGTCCTCCATCCCTCTTTTATTGTGAGTGCTATGGCGACCTGTTCTGCTTGTGTTGTCGAAGCCCGATCTTTTGAAGTGCAGGCTGTCATTTTCCCTCAACAGTCTGCGACTACACACGCAGCTTTCTTCACATCAGTCTAATAAGGCACGGCATCATTCAATCGGGCCATGTTTATATATCTTGTAATTTTGTCAACGTGGTCAGCCCTTACCTTTCTTCTTCCATCATCCAGAGCAGGATCCATGTTGCTTGGTATTGGCAATACAGTGTACCATTTTCTAAGTTCGCTTTAGTTTCTTAGTGTTTTTGTATCAATGTATCGCACCTAATTTTGTTAGGACTGCTCTGCCAGTTGGGGTCTGGAGTAGGCAATTTTCTTGCGCTAGTATCTGGGCCTTGGATAATTCTTCAATTGTGTTATGATGACCAAGTGACAGTAGCTTGTCATTTGAAGTATTCTGCGGTAATCTGTCTTGTAGGACATTCTTTTTATTTGGTTTGCTTTTTCTTTCTCTTGTCAGTTCATAATGTGATATGGAAGCAAGTATGTAACACGACTGATGACGAGGCTTTTGACCAGTCTTAGGGCAACTTTTGTTCTCTCATGCCTTTACGGTTGTTGGCTATATGCGAGGTCATGCGTGAGACCTGCTCTGCCAATGTTTTGAGATGATCTAGTGTGTGCAGACATCTATAATTAGCTTGTAGCCACAAACCTAGTATTCGTAAGGTAAGGAATGATAGTTCCTTCGAGCCTGACTTCCAACTTTAGACTCGGGTCGATCCTCCTTACTTTTTTTGTCGTAAAGCGAATGAGCTCGGACTTTTATGCTGAGCATTGAATACCCCGTATCTTTGTGCACTCTTCTATGGTGCTAGCCGCCTGTTGTAACCTATCTCGTTTCTTTGCTAGGCTGTCTCTGGTTGCCCATACTGTGATGTCTGCATATATCGCATGTTGTAGACGGGCAATATCATTGAATTTTCTTGCAAGACCTGTCATGCCTACATTGAAAAGTGTCAGTGAAATGACCTTTCCTTGAGGTGTTCCAATTTGTTTGGAGGTCAAATAATGTCAGATTCGTAATCTTCAAGTTGATTATTGCAATTCTGTGACTAAGGAAACTTTTGACATATTCGAATATTCGTTCTCCACTGTTAGCTTTCTCGAGACCTTCAAGCATTGCTTTGTGACTGATGTTATCAAAGGCTCCCTTTATGTCAACTGCCATAACGATATTTTCTCTAATCTTACAAGTGTGCAATAATACTTGTTCTTTTAAAAGTAGTAGAACATCTTGCGTTGAAAGGTGTGAGCGAAAGCCATACATGCTGTCGGACATGAGGTTGCTGTACACGAAATGATTAAGGAACCTGGTGTTGACCAGTTGTTCAAAGATTTTTTCTAAGCAAGACGCGAGGGAGATGGGTCTCATGTTCTCAATGGCAAGTTTTTTGCCTGGTTTAGGCACATGACCGCAATGGCATGTTTCCATTTTTGTGGAACAGCTCTAGCGAGCCAATGTTTGTTTATGTATTTCATGAGAGCTTCAGTGGCTTCGCCATTCCTGATCATACCATTGGTGATTTTATCCGCACCCACCGCTGTATTCTTCTGGTACTAAATATGGCTGCTCTGATCTCGGCGTCCGTAAAAGGCTTGTCTAAATCAGGTTGTGGTGGTCCTTTCTACCTTCCTTGGTATGAAGTTGTCGTTCCGTTCGTTCCAAAGCTTTTTTTTAAGCATGGCTTGAATGAGTTCCGCTTTTGTACCAGGGTATGAAAATAGGATATACAGACGGTTTTGCAAGAGCCTACTGGTCTCTGGCAATATTGTGCATTCACCAGAAAACCACCCCAGGAAATATCCGGTTTAGCCTGTTCTTGCGTGGTTTCAGCCTTTGTTGTTGGCTGCGGTTGCTTGTGTTTCGATATTTTATGCAGATAAAAGTATTCCGATGAAGTGCTCGCAACTCGAGCACAGCATTGTCAAGCCAGGATGCAGTCTGCAAGCCTAAACTAATTTTATATGCTAGTCAAAACGTTCCATTTTGATCACGAGAGCAGACTAGATTCCCGTTAAGAGCGCTTAGGCTCGTTCCTCCCACTTCATCAAAGGCAATGTAAAGCTCAGCGCACACTGATAGCACAGAGACGATACTTAGATATTAGATTAGTCGAAGGTTCCGGTTACCGTGAAGACATCAGTCGCTGTCGTCTCCCACTCATCTCAGATACGTGTACCGACGCCTGAAATGGGTAACAAAACGTGAGAGCGAACACTGAAAATTTATCGCAAAGGTGTTTCTCGTATAGTTTGAAGGATAATATTGATGCCTACTGTTTAAAACGACATAGGACACAAATTAGCTATGCTCTACATGAATCGCCGCACTGTGTACGTCGTAGTGTCCACGTTTCGTTGCCGTTGGATTTGAATTTTTTTTAAAGGGACGCTGGCGAGTGGGCACTAATCTGTGCGAGCAAATGACTCATCGCCTGTCTTTCAGCCGCTAATTAATATCGCTGCATTCTAGCTCATTTATCTTTTGGTGCGAACATGGCTTAGGTGGGTTCAACTTGACAGTTTGATTCATGAATAGCTTACTCGTGAGTAAACCATAATAGTTCGCGTGACCAATTGCTTCAGTTGATGTTATCATATAACCAGTACATTATATATTTTGTCGGTCACGCGAACACTTCGGATCGCGAGCAAATCTGAACGCCAATGATCTCTATAAAGAACCCGGCGCTACACAGGCGCAAAGATAAGAGTTTTATCTTGAGGTTGTGTGCTTAGACGAAAACACAAAGATGTTCGGGGTTTGACAGGAGGAAGGTTTTCAGTTCTAGTCGAAAAGCTGAATTGAACTTCTTCACTATGAATCGGGCAACTCTTCTCCTGCATATATGTGGGTGCGGTTTAAGACGCGGAAAGAGAGAACACAAGTGTGCGCTGTCAATTTCTCTGTCCGCGTCTTGAAAGCGCATCCACATCGACATGCAGAACCAACTGGCCCAATTAAGTTCGTTGACAAGCTTCTCCTGCAGGCGCGGCCACTATCAGAGGCAACACGGAGCAGGGGGCCGCGCTTATCGGAACGCCACGAAGGATATTTTGCGCGGCGCCAATCGGCCACGTGAGCAGTGAGCCCCTTCATGTAGCCGCTAGACGTTGCTGCAAACACATCCTAAGGAATGCACCAGAAATAACAGAGCAGCAAATCGAAACACACCACGAAAACTCCACCAGAACCTTTGAAAAAGCATTGCCGGAAGTGTCGCACCGGAAATCTGCTGAGGTAGGCCGTTCGGCGCGAGCCAGTTTGTTTACAAACACCGAAACCGTCTATTGAAGGATTTTTCGGTCGTGAATGAAAATGCGCCTCTTGAAGCCAACGTCAGCACATCTGCGTGAAACGGTCCGAAAATGCATTGTAATCGTACGAGCTCTCATGCATTAATGCGCAATAAACTATAAACTACTGTGAAGGCTACGTGTGCCCGGCTCACCTTTCCTTCCTCCGAGGCCCGGCTTGTCCGACGCACGTAAACCTAAACCGACCATTTTTTTTTTCATTCGCTCAAAATCACATGCGATGGCAGCGCTACGTGATTCATGACCTACTACACTCCTGACCTGCCCAGAGAGCACCTCTTCCAGCGCCCACGTTCTAGTTCATACCTTCTGCCGCTAGGGCCGTCACCTACGAGCGGCGTGGCGCTAGTCAGCACCTGCTCGCTGACGTCATCTTCACTCTTTGTGGTCAAATTTTGACCAACAAAGCACTCGTAGTGCGTATTTATGATCCAAAATTTAGAATTATTCAGAAATAATAATACTAAAAGACATTCAGAATTTTTTTGCAATAAAATGCACGCTACCACGCATAGGCTGCCCTACATCGTGTAAATCTACGGGTTCCCACGTTTGTCAACCAGTGTGCTATAAATACTCAAGCGCTCTGAACACCTTGCTTAACCAGCAATGTATGGGAAGAAATAGTCACATATATGCCGCCAGTTCACTACAGAATGCAGGCATTCTTATACCAGCGCCTACAAAACAACCGTAAAGAAACAGACGAACAGGTTATAGGTAGCGCCACCAATGGTGAGCGGTTGAACGAGAGCGGGGACACGCGCTCCCATAGGAACCCCGCTATCTGAACAGGTCAGGAGTGTAGTAGGTCATGACGTGATTCATAGCGACTAATTTTTGCAGCAAACCACATTTTCGCCTTGGACGGTGGGTTTCGTGCTTGGAGGTTTCGTTTCTGTAAACACAAACACCGCGATCACGGCTAACGATCGGCAGGATCGGTAGCGACATTTATTTTGCGGTCCTTCGGTAAGTAGTTCGTTGACTTTCGCGCATAGGGTCTGACGAAAACGAAGTTTTCTGCTTCGACTACACATAGCTTGTCATTCAACTCGTGCCGCAACAGAGAAGGCCTAAAGAACACAACGTTCAGCTACAACTGCAAAGCATGCAAGGTGAGTTTGCGCCTCGCTGAAAGAACGCTGGGGTGCGACTGTCTTGTCTCGCCAATTCGCATGAACCAGTGAACGATAACCGATAACTTAGTCGTGGATGCTGTGCATGGTTTTTATTTGTACGTGTCGTCTTACCTCGGTTTTACCGCCAACAGCACCTAATCGGAAGGCGGTAAATTCAAAATTTGGTCACCCTTGCAACTTATTCGGTGTTTTTCATCCAAGATAATCCTCGGGTATCAATTCAAAGTAGAGGCGCATTGTTAATCGCTCATACTCTATGACACATAAGAAAGAGCTTGTGTGTATGTACTAAGCCGGTAGCTTAGAGCAGCTAACGTTATTGTCGTGCTGCTGAGATCGGCGGCTGAATTTTGATGGAGGCGGAACGGTAGATTCATTTGTACTTCGATTTTGGCGCTTTTTAAAGAACAGCGGGTGTTCGAAATTCCCAGAACCCTCCACTACGGCATTTGTCAATCATATCGTGGTTTTGGGACCTATGAGCGTACATGCTTCCCGCGAAGGGCGCGAATGAGGATCGGTGCGAAAAGCTCGTCTGTGTGTGTGTAAGTGTGTATATATATATATATATATATATATATATATATATATGTATATATTGTCAAGGAGATCCTCCGTGGGCGGTCACAACGTGCTTTATTTCGACGTTTCGGCCTAGAGTCTGGCCTTCTTCAGGATTCAGGGTACAGTTTGGCGGTGCTCAGCTTTATACAATCTTAAATCAGAGAGGGAGAGAGAAAAAGGAAAAAAAAACGAAAGAAAGAAAGATAATATAAGATGTACTCCCCGGGCGCCCCCTTTCACTCTTCTATTCCCTTCCCTTTCCATCTCTATCCCTTTTCTCTTTTTCACCTTTAGGATGACTGCGGAGAAAAGGGAGAGAGATAGAGGGGAAGGGGAAGGAAGAGTGAAAGGTTGCGCCCGGGGGAGTCCACCTTATACTCTACTTTTCTTCTTTTTTACTTCTTTTTCTTTTTTCGCTCCTTTTTCTTCTTTTTTTCTTTCGTTTTTTTTCTTTTTCTCTCTCCCCCTCTGATGTAATATTGTATAAAGCTGAGCACAACCAAACTGTACTCTCAATCCTGATGAAGGCCAGACTCTAGGCCGAAACGTCGAAATAAACCACGTTGTGACCGCTCACGGAGGATCTACTTGCAACGCTACGGCCACTCAACCACCATGCCTGCCATATATTTATTTATTTATTTATTTATTTATTTATTTATTTATTTATTTATTTACAGATACTGCTGTCTCGATACACGAGACATAGCAGGAGTGGGTACATTAGGAAAAGGAACGGACATACATTAAACAATACCAAAGAAACATACAAAGCATTTAACACATATTACAAAATATGGTTAGGCAGTTCTTTCAAAAACAGTTCAATTGGTTTTTTGCGTTGGGAACCATCTAGGTTGTTCCAAATTTCAACAACGGCTGGAAAAAAAGAATGCTTAAAAGAATTTACAAATGGCTGGAAGGGAACAATGTTGAGTGGGTGAGATCGGCGCGTGGCTCGTCGTGCTGAATCACAAAAAGTAATTGGTGCTTCAATGCAACTGCGGCTGTGTACAATCTTATGTAGCAGAGTGATACGGTCAAGTGTGCGTCGGAAAGCAAGGGGTTCTAACGACAATGAGCATGCGTGAGATGAGGGAGAAAAATTGCGGTCATACCGGCCAAATATAAATCGTATTGCTTTTTTCTGTATACCCTCGAGCATATTTATGTCAAGTGCAGTATAGGGTGACCACACCGCTGAGGCGTACTCTAGCAATGGTCGGACGAGCGATTTATACGCCGTTAATTTGCAGTCCTTGGTAGAGTGCTTGAGTGTTCGTTTTATGTATCCCAGTTTTCGAAGTGCTCTAGCGCAAATTGTTTCAATGTGATGGTGCCACTTTAGGTTTTGAGTGTAGGTAACACCAAGATATTTGAATGTATTAACAGAGTTAAGGTAGTGCCCATTGTAACTATAACTAAACTTTAGCGGCTGTTTTTGTTAGTAAATGTCATTTGAACAGTTTTTTGGTAATTAATGTTCATTTGCCACATGGCGCTCTAACCACAAAAGGACGAAAATACTTTGTTCAAAACATCTTGGTCATGAGCATTATTTACGCTAGTATATAAAACGCAGTCGTCAGCGTACAATCGCAGCTTCACTGGTGTGTCCTTAATGATCTGTGTGACATCATTAATATAAATAATGAACAATAGGGGCCCAAGCACCGAGCCCTGTGGTACCCCGGAAGTGACTGCACACGACGATGACTGCGCATGCTCAAACGTAACAAATTGTGACCTCAAACGTAGCCAATCAGCTATCCAGCCTATTATTTTATCATCGTTAATAATACTTCTGAGTCTAGTAAGAAGTTTTTTGTGACATACTACATCAAATGCTTTGCTATAATCTATGAATATGGCGTCAACCTGTCCTCGAGTATTAAGAGCCGAAGCGATGTCGTGAGTGAATTCAATGAGCTGTGTAGTTGTAGAAAAACCAGAGCGGAAACCATGCTGATTACGGGACAATAAGTTGTTATTAGTGAGGTGCTGAAGTACATGTTTATGAATTATGTGCTCTAAAAGCTTGCAACAGGTACACGTTAATGAAATAGGCCTGTAGTTAGAAATGAGTTGCTTATTACCCGATTTAAACACAGGAATTACATTGGCGATTTTCCAAACGGTCGGCACAATACCCGTTTCTAATGATTTAACAAAAATTATTGATAAATAACGAGCGTTCCATTCTGCGTAACGCTTCAAAAACATGTTTGGTATGCCATCTGGCCCAGCACCTTTAGTAGTGTCGATATTCAACAGAAGATTAAGAACGCCAGTGTAGCTAATTTCAATTGCTGGAAACGAATCTATTTCCTGGCAGCTACGAATGTCAGGGGTCGTTCCATTGTCATCTCCAAATACAGTTTGAAAATACTTATTAAAGGCTTCAGAAATTTTGGATGAATCGGAGCAGGACACATCATCTATCATGAAGGTTGACGGACAGGCCGTGGTAGGATTGATAGTTTTCCAAAACTTAATGGGATTATTTTTCATAAAAGAGCTTAACGTGGTATTAAAGTAAAACTTTCTGGCATCACTCATTTTAGCTTTTAGTTCAGATTTAAGCAAGTTAATTCGGGACTCCCCGTCATTATTGAGAACCCTCCGCCGCTTTCTCAGTCGCTTAATACGACGTTTAAGCTGTATAATTGACCTGGTATACCAAGGGTGTTTGGCATGACGTTTTATGCTCTTGTGAGGAACAAACTGCACTATACATTCATTAATTATACTGTAAAATTGGTTAGTCAACGTATCAATACTGCAGTGGTCACTACTCGATAAGAAATCGTCAAAGCATGTTGCAAGTTTAGCAAAAATAGAAGTGTCGTCTGCGCATTCAAAATTCAGCACAGTCTTAAACGTTGGTCGTACTGGCTTACAAGCAACATTTAAATCAACAATAACGGCCTTATGGTCGGAAATTCCATCGACAACCCTGCACTGATATCCATTCGTAACCAACTCATGGTTGGCAAAAACAAGATCTAGTATAGAATCCTCGCGCGTAGCCTGATCAACCAGCTGTGATAGATCGAAAGCTAGTGACAGATTAATTAAAGAATCACAAATTATTCTGTCGCGACCAGTTGATGTTAACAAATTCCAATCTATAGAGGGGGCATTAAAGTCACCGGTCAATACGACTTTAGAACAGTCCAGCCTTTGTCCCACAATATAGTCACTGACAGTCGAAAAAAACGTCTGAGGCAGAATTAGGAGGACGATAGAGAGCACCAACAACAATAGCAAGACCATCAAGCATTAGTTTGCACCATATAGATTCGGTATTTGGGAGTTGTGGCAGTAAAGAAAATTCAATACCATTTTTAATAAAAAGTGCCACTCCGCCACCACGGCCAGAAGGCCTATCTTTTCTTAGAACCGTGTAACCAGGAGGCAAGAATTCATAATCAAGGATAGATTCATTTAACCAAGTCTCGGTCACACAGATAGCTGATGGACTATGACACTCAATGAGCCAGTTAAAGTTTGCAATTTTATTAACTAGGCTTCTCGCATTTAAATTCAAAAGCGCAAAGGACTTCGCATTAAGCCGTCATTCATTGTTTGTAGCAGACAGCCGACGGCTTTCGTTAACGATAACTTTTTTCTTCTCATCCCAAGAATACCGAACGTTGTCCACCAACAAATGATCGTAGTGCAGCCTGGCTTTTTTCGCATCCCTTCTTATCTCGGCTGAATTCCGCCACAGTTCCCTGCGTATCTGCCTCACACGCTCAGAGAAGTCTTCATTTATAAATATTTTCGTGCCCTTCAACTTGCTTGCATTGCTTAAAATAGCAACCTTAGTTCTAAAGTCCAGCAACTTAATAATAACTGGTCTTGGGCTAGTGCTACTGCTCTTACGCACTCCCAGCCTATGGCATCGTTCGATATCGCCACACTTAACATCTAGTTTTGATGTAATCAGTCCAGTTACTGTTTCCAGCAACTCGTCTGAAGTCTCCCCAGAGTTCTCGGTTAAGCCATAGATGAGCAGGTTATTTCTACGGGACCTATTCTCTAAATCGTCGTTTTTTTGGTCCAGTTTACTAACAATCTCTCGAATGTCAGCTACGGCTTTCTCGAGTTCAGACACGCGTGGTGCAACATCAGTAATTGACGCAATGGACAGCTCAATTTTAGTTAATCGTTCTTCGAAGGATGCAACCCTAGAGGAAAGACCTGTTATCTCCTGTGCAATTTTAGTCTGCCCCGAGAGCAACTCTCGCAACATGTCTTCGACCTCAGGACCAGGGTTACTCTCCACATCACCACACACAAGCAACAGCATTCTCAAGAAATTCATCAGCACAAAAGACATATTCATGAGGTCTGCAGGGGGGTCCGGCAGCAGCAGTAAGAAATAGTTGCCACTTCTATAGCTTTTGAAATTATACTTTAAGCTTACCTGCAAGACAGAGCATAAGAATTTGAAGCGAGCGCTTTCCATGCTGCCGCCGGACCCACTGAAGAGCAGCGGGCGATGCGATGCCTTTATACGTTCCGGTGTCGTCACAGATGTCGCCTTGTTCCTGATATCGCACCATGCGCACTCACTTTCAGTCCAGCTGATACGGTTGCCAAAAAGTTTCTTCGCCGTAACCGAGCAAGCTACTTCGCCGCAAGAGGAATAGACGAAACATTCGTTCACCAGCCCAGAGGGTACGTTGCTTGAAAAAGATGGTCCGTCCAGAACACTGTAGATTCCGGTGCATGCAGCAATCTGCAAGACAGAGCATAAGAATTTGAAGCGAGCGCTTTCCATGCTGCCGCCGGACCCACTGAAGAGCAGCGGGCGATGCGATGCCTTTATACGTTCCGGTGTCGTCACAGATGTCGCCTTGTTCCTGATATGTCACCATGCGCACTCACTTTCAGTCCAGCTGATACGGTTGCCAAAAAGTTTCTTCGCCGTAACCGAGCAAGCTACTTCGCCGCAAGAGGAATAGACGAAACATTCGTTGACCAGCCCAGAGGGTACGTTGCTTGAAAAAGATGGTCCGTCCAGAACACTGTAGATTCCGGTGCATGCAGCAATCTGCAAGACAGAGCATAAGAATTTGAAGCGAGCGCTTTCCATGCTGCCGCCGGACCCACTGAAGAGCAGCGGGCGATGCGATGCCTTTATACGTTCCGGTGCACGGAACGGATATATATATATATATATATATATATATATATATATATATTGAGATATAACAGACAGTAATGCCAAGGAATGTACAGGGGAAGTTGGTAATTTGGTAAGGGGAAGTTGGTAAGTTGGTACAGGGGAAGTTGGTTGGAATGTACAGTTGGGAAGTTGGGAAGTTGGCTCACAGTTGGTAATTTTTTCATCCACTTTTCTTTCTTCTTATTTACATTACATTGGTTTTAATAACTTCCCCTGTACATTCCTTGGCATTACTGTCTGTTATATCTCAATAATATAGTGTTAAAACACGGAAAAAACGAGCCCTTAGGTATACACTTCTTTCCCTTATATATATATATATATATATATATATATATATATATATATATATATATATAAAAAAATAAGGGAGAGAAGTGTATACCTAAGGGCTCGTATTTCCGTGTTTTAACACAATATTAATTATAACAGACAGTAATGCCAAGGAATGTACAGGGGAAGTTATGAGAACCAATGGAATGTAAATAAGAAGAAAGAAAAAAGAAAGAAAAGTGGATATATATATATATATATATATATATATATATATAGTAGTAGTAGTAATAGACTTTTATTCAGCCAAATTTACAGGCCGAGCATTTCGACCGCCTGTGCGATCAGTCGACGCTGTTCTTCTTCCCCTTCGGCGCCGATCCAATCGAGCCAGGAGGTGATGGAAAGGGATGGTGGAGGGTAATAGCTGGATTGCTGAGCAGTTGGGCAGTAAAACAGGCAGTGTGACAGGTCAGCGTATGGGGAAGGACAATTAGGACAGCAGGGGTTAGACCTATATTTATAAAGGAAAAGGCGAGAGGGGGTTATCAAGCAGTTCATTTGGATGTGCCGTAGAGTTCGAGCCTCCAGCGCCGTGAGTGATGGATGAGGGGGAGGGTAAAGACGCTTGTCGAGCCGGAGCTGGAGATATACCTCCTTGATGGTGTGACGCAAGGAGATCTGCCCATCGTTATTCGCGGAGCTCTCACTGTCTTCCGAAGGTGTGGGCCAGGGAATGAACGGTGCCCGGTGCAATATATCGCGGGCAAGCTGATGAGCTAGCTCATTGCCGTTAATACCCGAATGCCCAGGAACCCAACGGAGGAAGACAGTGGAGGGTTGAAGAGCAGAGGCCGCTCGCTCGACCTCCTGTTGAAGAGCAGGGGGCAACGTGTTGTTCTGTATGTGACGGATGGCGGCGTGAGAGTCGGAGTAAATCGTGTACTCGGGGAGAGAAGGGAGGGAGGAAAATGACTGCATGGCGTGAACCATGGAAAGGACCTCGAGCGAAAGTACATTTGGCGGGTGTAAGTATGGCCCGCTGGTGTGCGTGTCAGGTGACGAAAGGTGTGGATGGTAGATAACGTAGCCACACGAGCCCCGAGGAGCCATGTATGAGGCATCCGTGTAGGCAACTCCCTGTGTAGAGAGAGGAGGAGAATGATGCTGTGCTGCCGCATGACGCCGGCCGGCGTGAAGAACGGGAGACATATTGGATGGGAGGGGAAGGATGCGAAGGTTAGAAGCAGCGGTGCTAGCGGCAGAAGGCAAGGTGGGCACAGAAACGGGAATGTGAGGGATACCAGCTTGGGCTAATAGCCATTGGCCTTGACGAGTGAGAGAAAGACGGGCAATCTGAGAGTCGTGGTGCAGAGAAATAAGAGAACGTAATGGATGGAAGAGGCCTGTGGCAAAGAGCTTAGTGGTAGAGGTAGTGAGAGGGAGGTTTAGAGCTGCCTTGTAGAGGCCTAATAGAGCTCTTTCAAGTGTGTTGAGTTGCGTTTAGGTGAAATGAACGTAGGGTACAAAGTACATGAACTTGTTAAGGGCAAGCGCATGTGCAACCCGGCACGCATGAGCCTCGTGGAGCCCCGACTGCCGAGTGACAACGCGTTGCAAGAGGTGGGCCACCGAGTGGCAAGTCCTCACAGCGTGATGTAGGGCCTGCGCGTTTTTTGTCGCGTGCAAAGGGAAGCCAAGAACTTTGCATTGCTGAACAGTGGGGATGAGAGAGCTAGAAAGATGTAGGGAGATGAGGGTATTGTGGGAGCGCTGGTACGCAGACCGGTTTAGCAAAAGTAGTTCACATTTCTCCGGTGCAGGGGACAGGCCAGCAGTAGCGAGAAAGGAAGCGATAAGGTCCAGGCCACGTTGCAAAGTATCCTGCACGTGGCCGGGACATCCAGACGTACACCAGAGAGTGATGTCGTCTGCATAAAAAATATGGTGGAGGTCAGGTATTTGGGACAGTTGGGAGGCAAGGGGGGCCATAGCCATAATAAATAGAGTAGGAGATAGTACGGCACCTTGAGGAGTGCCGCGGGTGAGGGAGTGTGGGTTAGACAAATGAGTATCGACTCTGAAGCGAGCAACTCGATTGGAAAGAAATGATCGGATGTAAGAATACATGCGGGAGCCACATGACAGGGAGGAGAGCTGAGCGAGTATGTGGTCATGACTCACGCCATCGAATGCCTTCCGTACATCGACGGTTACAAGCGCATGGATCTGACTACGAGAAGGTGAAAGAAAAGTATGCTGAAGAACAAGGAACATGTCCTGCGCACAAACGTGGCGTCGGAAGCCAATAAGAGAAGGAGGGAAAAACTCTTTCGCCTCAATAAAATCAGACAGTCGAGTCAAGGCCATTCGCTCAAGAGTCTTGCCAACGCATGACGTCAAAGAGATAGGGCGAAGATTAGAGAGAGATGGAGGTTTGCCGGGCTTCGGAATCATGCAAATTAGAGATGATGTCCAAGAGCTTGGAAGACAGCCGCTGTTCCATGCTTCGTTGAATGTGTGTAAGAGAAATTCCTTCGCGTTGTCGGGGAGATTACGTAATGTAGTATATGTTATCTCATCCTCACCGGGTGCCGAGCGGGTAGATTGAGTGGCTAAGGCAGCTTCCAGCTCCCTGAGCGTGAATGGGCGGTCCAGGTCTGGATTAGCTTCGCCACAGTAATCTGGGTAGGAAGGTGTGAGAGGGGGTGGGAGATACAGAGATTTTAAATTTTCAAACACATCAGATGGAGTCCCTTGAGTGAGAGCTTTAGCTAGGGTGGGAGCAACGGCAGGCTTGGTACCTAAGAGAGACCTAAACAGAGACCATGAAGAGCGCGAGTGCAGTGCGGAGTCAAGGCCGTCACACAGCGTGTTCCAACGAGAGTGCTCGAGAGAAGTGCCGTAAGCGATAATTTCAGCCCGCAGAGCATCAATTCGGAAGGAAAGTTGGAAGTTATGTGGCTGGGAGCGGAGAGCGCGTTTCAAACGTTTATGACGTCGCCATAATCGGAGGAAGTGAGGATCAGGGTCAGGAATGGGGAGTTGAAAACGAGCGTGGCGACTACAGGATGTCATTGCTGTGGAGATCTGCGACGTCCAGTCGTCGTAAGTTTTAAATGAGTCAAACAAAAGGTTATTACGGAATGCTTCCCAGTCAGTGTGAGCGACTCGTTGTTTCCGCCTATTGTTGGAAAGAGGGATGGTGATGTGTATGAGAAAGTGATCACTGAAAAAATTTTCAGCGGAGACCTGCCAGTGAAAAGGAAGGGAACTCCGAGAGAACGTAAGATCGGGTGTAGTGGAACGCTGTGAAACAGTGCCCGCTCGAGTAGGGGTGTCAGGAGTATTAAGAAGGGTGAGATGGCGTTCCTGGGCGAGGCAGTGTAGAAGGCGACCTGGTTTGAGTGTTTGGGGGTAACCCCAGAGCCTATGAGGAGCATTAAAGTCACCCCCAAGGAGGATATGGGTGGTCGATGGAAGGGAGTGCAGGAATTTGCCAAGAGCACTAAACAAAGAGGACGTGACAGGGGGGTTGTAAAATGACATCAGAGCGAGAGAAATACGGGTGGAGGGTTGGTAATAGACCACACCAACTAAATGTTTCAGGAGGGGGGAGGGTACGTCTAGTGGTTCATTGCATTGCGTACATAAATGGACGCAAGTGGCTTTCCCGTCGTAGCGTGATATGCACGGTAGCCCGGGACGGCAAGGGCCGCCCGAGTCTCCTGTATAAGGAAAAAATGGGGTAATGTTTGGCGGGTGAGAAGATATTGATGGAGAGGGGTCCTATTATGACGAAAGTTGCGGCAGTTCCACTGCAAAATATCGAGGTCCTTTTCACGCGCCATCTAGGTCTTTGGAGTAGAGGAAGCACCTACGCGTGCGCGTTCCTTCTTTTTTGCCGGGGGAAGTGACTCCTGCAGGGAGTTAAGCATATAGGTGAAAGATTCCAGTTGCTTAGATTGGGTTTCGAGGGTCGTAAGAATCCGGACAATTGAATTTTCCAGCTGGACCAAACGAGTGTGATGCGCAGTGGTGGTGGTTTCGACCATGTCGGCCAATTTGGTTACATGGGAGCTGGAGGTCGGGGCGGTGAGTGTGGTGAGTTGCTTATTTAGCTCCGCGAGTTGAGAGGTAAGAGAGGATGTGGTAGTTGCGAGTGTCTGCGTCAGTGCAAGTATTTTCTGTTGTAGCTCATCGGAGACGCGTTGTTGCTCGCGCTGGTTGCGCTCCAACATAGCCAGTCGCAGATCGAAGGAGCGGCTCTCGTTACTTGAAAATGGTGAAGGTGTGTTTGATGAAGAAGTGCACATGGGAGGTGTTCCCTTAACCTTAGCGGCGTATGAGCCCGGGGGGGATGTTGCGGGAGGTGATAGGAGCTCATGCGCTGAAGAGGAGGGCGGCGAAGGCTGAGTGGCTCGGCGCATGGCTGTGCGACGGAGAAAAGCTGCTTTGGCGCAGTCGCGTTGCTTAGCTAGAAGGTAGGGGCAGGTGGAGTCTAGAGATGAGTGGGTGTTGACTTGGCAATGGATGCACCAGGGTTGGGCGCAAACGTGAGCATCGGGATCTGCTGGTAGAGGAGACGCACAGCGGCGGCACTTGGCCGGAACGCTGTGTTGGGGGCATTGATGAGCACGGTGCCCTATAGCAAGGCACCGAGTGCAAGTAGGGGGGCTTGGGTTTATGTGGACGGCATCGGAAAGAGACGCGTTTGAAGTACACAAAGCGAGGGACGATGGTTCCAGCAAATGTTATGAGGACGGATTCAGTGGAGCCCATCATACGTGCAGCGAGTATATCTGAAGTAAAGGATTCGAGGTCATGCAAGAGCTGAGATGTTGTGAAGTGACCACCGACGTTGTGTATGACGCCGAGACATGATATTGGAGGACTGAGAGCATAGGGCTTAATGGTGATCGGCTTACCATTAAGTTCCAGACTTGTGAGGGAGAGTAGGAGGTGGGCAGTGAGAGGTGAGTGCGTTTTCAGAAACACAAGGCTCTGAGCAGGTTTGGCTTGAAGGGTGACCTCCGCACTGGTCTTGGGAGAGAGATTTGCGGCGGCTATGATGGTAGAAAGCAGGTCATAGAGAGGCAGTTTCGGCGTGAGTGTTCCGGGTGGAAGTTGGATTCCGACGGTGATGAGCTCGGAGCGGGGGCGGGCGGTCGAGGCGGGTTTTCGATTGGCACTAACGGTGTTCCAGCTGCCTTCAGGGGATGGCGTATTGTCTTCGTTGACTTGCGATGCCGTGAAGTCCATTTCCGTCGATAAGTCGTCAGCTGAAGTGATGGAAGGCAAAACTTCGGCGATGGAAGGAACGACGCTCGTCGAAACGCGCTTGTCGACAGACTCGGAATTTCCAATGGGTAGGCCAGACGCAGATAAGGTGGGGAGAGCAGCAGGCGTGGTTGATTGCAATGCCAACACTGCATTACGGCTCTCGGGCTCTGGCGTTTGCGTGGCTATTAAGCTGAGAGTAGCAGAGACGCCACCAGCGTTGCACGTTGCTGGACCGTGCGCGCTGTTGAGGAACGCTGCCTGTTGCTGTATTGTTGTCGGCGCGGGGCTGGTGACATTGCAAGATGTTGACAGTGGAGGCACGGCTGTATCAGCGGTACGACCGGAGGAGGCTGGGCTTACCGACAGGGCGTCAGTTGTCGTTGGTGTCGAGTGCTGGGCAGGACTCTGCATCGTGGAGGTGCAGGCGCGGCGCGTTAGGGTTAGCGCGGCGCCGCGCCGCTTCGTACTTTTGAAGGGGCCTGGGGGGCCAGCCTGGGGTCGGACCGGGGCCCGGATGGTGTCGGCGTGTCCCGGAAGTCTTCTAGAAGGAATAGTGAGCTTGTACAGACACGGGCGGGGCCCGGTAACGGGCCAAGAACACGTGAAAGTGGAGCACTGTATGCGGCCAGCCAAACAAAACGGCGCCACCTGGCGGTCTCCTATATATATATATATATTGTTACGATTTCCTGCGAGTACATAATCGAGCCATCGTTTGGGAAGCGAGCAATCTTTCGAAGTGCTGTTAATAAACGCCCATAAACTAGAGATATATCATTGGATGAAATTTTCAGGACATATGGAAAAGCAGGTTTCTATCATGTTTCAGAAAAACACGAGAAATTAAGGAAAGATCTTATTTTGGAAACCATGGTGTTCTACGCACACGAGACATTGTGAACACCTCTCCTGTGTTCATATTGTTTCGTGTTCGTTTAGTATGCTGTGGTGTCCGAAATACGATGAACTAGCTACCAACATGCCAAACTTCCTCTCTTCTATACGGAAATAGTACAGTGCACGGAGCAATGAAAAGTACAACACAGTTGTTAATTTAACGTCGAAATGAATATAACTGTTACAATACCGCATCGCAAAAAATCCAAGCACAGCTTCCAGTTTTAATATATAGACACAATTTCAGCAAGACGTTGATTTCTTATATAAGCCTCAAGACTGACTGAAATAGTCTCTTTC
The DNA here is from genome assembly GCA_013436015.1 of Rhipicephalus annulatus. Lineage (NCBI taxonomy): Eukaryota > Metazoa > Arthropoda > Arachnida > Ixodida > Ixodidae > Rhipicephalus > Rhipicephalus annulatus. The sequence continues at coordinate 218,163 of WOVY01000983.1, forward strand.
CCTCTCATCCATATGAACGAATGCGTTACGAATTTTCATGCTGTAGCATAAAAAAGCATGAAGCCCTGTACGATGCAGCAATATGCGCATTCATCCATGTTCCCATAAAACCTCGCACGTAAGCACTTCAGACGCATCAGCGCGTGATTATTTCGCGTACTCCGCGCTTTCTTTTTTTCCTTCAGGAAAAAAAAAAACAAGAAAGTACAGGCGAATTTGAGCGCGAAGTGAAGGATTGATCCCGAGGTTATTCGAAGTGGCGTACTCTTTATAGTTATCGTCTTAGCAAAATTGTGTAATAATAGTAATTAGGTCAATTAAGAGTTTGCGATGAAGAAAGTTCGAGGTTACGTACAGACTACTGCCGCTAAGGTGCGGCCGATGAGGTTTTCCTAGAGCCCCTTGTTTAACTTTTTCTTTTTAAGTTGGCTATAATTGTTAGCTGGAAAAACTAGCTGTCACTCTGCAATACATCGCATAAATGGAGATCTTATCCTTGACTGCGTGAATCTTTATCTGATTGCAGCTTGTTACCCATTGTCCAGGAAAAATGATCACATGTTGACCGATAGTGGTGATGGCCTCACAGTGTTGCCGCTCATGGTTGACAGGCACTGACATTCACATTGACAGCTGAAGTTCATTGACAGAAATGACCGTGCCATTACAGCTGATGCTGTGGGTTTAACGTCTCCAAAACACCGTATGATTATGAGAGATGTCGTAGTGGAGGGCTCCGGAAGTTTCGACCACCTAGCTGGGGTTCTTTACCGTGCACCCTAATCTGAGCACACGAGCTTACAGCATTTTCGCCTCCATCGAAAATGCAACCGCCGCAGCCGGTATTCGATCCCGTGACCTGCGGGTCAACAGCCGAGTCTAATATCTCTTTCAGTCACGGTGTGTACGATTAAAGATGCCAATTTCAATGGCACGTCACGCACCACCTGTTTCATCAAATGGCTTGAAACTTATTGTACACCTTCGTGCAGGCCTCCTAAGTAGACAACGGCGAAATATTTAACTTCCTTTTGCTGTGTATTGTTGCAGAGGGTCATTTCGCTGGATGCATTACCACGTGCGATGATTGTTCGACGTGACGCATACCAAGACAAACGTGAAAAGTATTTTTTTTTTCTTCGCTCGAAACAAATACAACAAAGAAACAAAACAAACTGTGCATGCACTTCGGGCAGGATAGCGGATTTTTTTATGCAAGTACTCAAGGGGGTCACTCGTTAAGGTTTACGACAACCTAATGTTGACGGGTAAGTGAGCTCTGCACATATCTACCTATAACTTTAGCAATTTCGGTTCTAGGAGGGTCAGAGTGGTGTCTATTTGTTCGTGAAGATACAAGGAGTTCAACCGCTACAAATACTGCTAATAGAAACGAAAATTTTAAATTTTGGGAGCGGAAAACAGTGTGAATCTGTGAAAACAACAACAGTCGGACCACGTGTTTTTTACGATCGCTTGTAGCTTCGTTAATATTCTACAGGGAAACTTCTTGCTTATAAAGTTGAAAGTCCTTAGGGTAGACCTGACGCTACTGAAGCTTGATCAGGCTAGGTTCAATAGTTCCAGAGTTATTCCGCAATCAAAATTAAGCCTAATCACTAAAAAGATTAAATTAGTAATATCACCTCGCAAACGCATTTAAATTTTGTCCGCTTAATATATTAATAAACCGCACCCCATAGGCTACCAGGAGGCCCAACCCCGTACACTCTAGGCCCTTAAGTAATGTGGTAATCAGCAAAAAGGTCATTTCATTAAAACAAATTTTCAAAAGGAGCTACAAACGCCACCGAAAAATAGCTAATGTCTTCTGTTAGAACGCAACAGTCCAGTTTTTCCCGTGTAAAAATAATTTTGATAGCTTAAGGTTACCGGAAGATACAGAGTTAGAAAGAATATAACGAGAACCGCTAATAAACGTGTGGCGCCCGCGTCTTCCCTCGCTCAGAGGAGGAGGGTGGCTCACTGCTCGGGAGAAAGGTACGCCCGTCAGATCAAAGTCTTGAACCATGTGTTTTTTTCCCCTTATGATCGCTTTTAACTTTGCTAATAACCTACCGGGAAACTTCTAACTCATACAGTGCAAAGCCCTAATTGTAGACCTGTCGCCGCTCAGGTTTCAGCAGGACAGGAGTAATAGTACCGAAACTATTTCGTGACCAAAATTAAGCCTAATAACTAAAAAGATTAATCTGGTAACATCACCTTACAAACGAATTTAAATTTTGTCCGCTTTATATATTAATAAACAGCACCCCATAGGCTAATCGGAGGCCCAACTCCGTACTCTCTAGCCCCTAATTAAGGGGGTAATCAGCAGAAATCTCATTTCATTAAAACATTTTTATAAAGATAACCACAAACTTGACTGATACACCGCTGAAACCTACATTTAGAACATAACAATCCGGGTGCGGCGATGGCGTAGTGTCATTCGGTTTGGCGTTGTATGCTATCGTACAGACACTGTGATGTGAGAGTTCTGTCCGTTAATGAGTGTTTCGTGGAAGCTGTTATAAAAGTGCGAGAAGTGTATAAGACTACCGACTGTGTTGAAGATGTAATATCTTTGTTTGACGCATTATCACGCATGAAACACGTGTGATACTGATTGTCATATTAGCTTGACCAGTAGTCAAGAAGGCAATAAAGAGAAAAAAAAAGCGGCGATGGCGTAGTGGTTAGAGCATCCGCCTAGCATGCAAGAGGTCCGTGGTTCAAATCCCGCTGCCGCGCAGTTCCAACAGGAAAAAAAAAAAAACGCATGTTCATGGAACTGCATTAAGAGGCCTGGGGTGCGGCCTCACCGGTAACCACCGCCGGGAACGCACTCCCTCACCAGAGAAGGATTGGCCACCCTGGTGCAGTATCTGGCCACTACCTCCCACATGCATACGTCAAATAACTCACGGCCCTCAGTCCCCAGCAGCTGCGAAGCAACTGACCATGGCGGCGGTCAGATCTGCAACGCAGCAGAGGGTGTTAAGAATCTCTGGACTACGTGCCGCCATTGGAATCTGAACTTAGCAACGTTTAAAGCTAGAACCTTATCTTGTGAGGGAAGTCTAGCTGTACTATTCGAGGAGCTAGAGGGTGTTAAGTGGGATATAATAGGGCTCAGTGAGGTTAGGAGGACAGATGAGGCCTATACTGTGCTACAGAATGGGCACGTCCTTTGCTATAGGGGCTTGGCAGACAGAAAAGAACTGGGAGTGGGGTTCCTAATTCACAGAAACATAGCTGGCGACATAGAGGAATACTATAGCATAATGAAAGGGTGGTAGGTATTGTCATTACACTGAATAAAAGATACAAGATGAAGGTAGTACAGGCTTACGCGCCTACATCCAGCCATGATGACGCTTCAGTTGAAAGCTTCTATGAAGACGTGGAATCGGCAATGAGTAAGGTAAAAACACAGTATACTATAGTGATGGGCGACTTTAATGCAAAGGTAGGGAAGAAGCAGGCTCGAGACCAGGCAGTAGGAGATTATGGCATCGGCACTAGAAACGCCAGAGGAGAGCTACTAGTAGAATTCGCAGAACGCAATAATTTGCGGATTTTGAATACCTTCTACCAAAAACGAGAAAACCACAAGTGGACATGGAGTAGCCCTAATGGCGAAAATTAGAACGAAATAGACTTTATAATGACTGCACACCTAGGAATCGTGCAGGATGTGGAAGTGGTTGGCAAGGTACGATGCAGTGACCATAGAATGGTACGGTCTCGAATTCGCCTAGACTTGAAGAAGGAACGACAGAAACTGATACGCAAGAAGTCAATCAATGAGCTAGCACTGAGAGGGAAAGTACAGGAATTCAGAGTGCCGCTGCAGAACAGGTACTCGGCTCTTAGTGAAGAAACCAACCTTAGCGTAGATACAATGAATGATAATCTGACGAGTATCATTACGGAGTGTCCAGTGGAAGTTGGAGGCAGGGTAGTTAGACAGGACACTGGCAAGCTTTCCCAGGAAACAAAGAACCTAATTAAGAAGCGTGAAATCATGAAAATTCCAAGTACAACAGACAAAATAGAACTGGCAGAGCTTCGAAGTTGATTAATAGACGTAAAGTATGCGATGTAAGAAGGTATAACATGGAGAGAATTGAACACGCTCTGAAAAACGGAGGAAGCGTCAAAGCAGTGAAGAGGAAACTTGGGATAGGCAAAAGTCGGATGTATGCACTAAGGGACAAAGAAGGCAAAATAACTGCCAATATGGATAAGATAGTTAAAATAGCGGAGGAGTTTTACAGAGATTTGTACAGTAGCCGAGACAACCACGACTTTAATACTATAAGAACTAGCAGTAACCCAGGTGACACCCCACCAGTAATGATAGAAGAAGTCAGAAAAGCTTTGGAGAGCATGCAAAGAGGCAAAGCTGCTGGTGAAGATCAGGTAACATCAGATCTGCTGAAAGATGGAGCACAGATTGTGTTAGAAAAACTAGCCACCCTGTTTAGGAGGTGTCTCTTGACGGGAAGGGTACCAGAGTCTTGGAAGAATGCTAACATCATCTTAATACATAAGAAAGGAGATGACAACGACTTGAAGAATTACAGGGCCGATCAGCTTGCTCTCTGTAGTATACAAGCTATTTACAAAGGTAATTGCTAACAGAGTAAAGAAAACATTATAATTCAATCAACCAAAGGAACAAGCAGGATTTCGAATAGGCTACTCAACAATTGACGACATTCATATTATCAATCAGGTATAGAGAAATGCTAAGAGTATAACCAACCGCTATACATAGCCTTCATAGATTACGAGAAGGCATTTGATTCAGTAGAAATATCAGCCGTAATGCAGACACTGCGGAATCAGGGCGTAGATGAAGTATATATAAACATTCTGGAAGAAATCTACAGGGGATCAACTGCTATCATAGTGCTTCATAAAGAACGCAACAGAATACCGATCAAGAAGGGTGTAAGGCAGGGGGACACAATCTCCCCAATGCTATTTACCGCATGCTTACAGGAGGTTTTCAGAAGCCTAGAATGGGAACAGTTAGGGATAAGAGTTAATGGAGAATACCTTAGTAACCTGCGCTTCGCCGATGACATTGCATTGCTGAGTAACTCGAGGGACGAATTGCAACTCATGATTATGGAGTTAGACAAGGAGAGCAGAAAGGTGGGTCTTAAAATTAATCTGCAGAAACGAAAGTAATGTACAACAACCTCAAAAGGAGTAACGCTTCGGATAGGTAATAGTGCACTTGAAGTTGTAAAAGACTATGTCCACTTAGAGCAGGTAATAACCGCAGAGCCTAACCACGAGATTGAAGTAACTAGAAGAATAAGAATGGGGTGGAGCACATTCGGCAAGCACTCTCAAATTATGCCAGGTAGACTGCCACGATCCCTCAAGAGGAAGGTATATAACAGCTGTATCTTGCCGGTACTTAGCTACGGAGCAGAAACCTGGAGACTTACAAAGAGGGTTCAGCTTAAATTGAGGACGACGCAGCGAGCAATGGAAAGAAAAATGGTAGGTGTAACCTTAAGAGACAAGAAGAGAGCAGAGTGGATTAGGGGACAAACGGGGGTTAAGGATATCATAGCTGAAATAAAGAAGAGGAAATGGACATGGGCCGGGCATGTAGCGCGTAGACAGGATAACCGCTGGTCATTAAGGGTAACTAACTGGATTCCCAGAGAAGGGAAGCGGGTTAGGGGGAGACAGAAGGTTAGGTGGGCAGATGAGATTAAGAAGTTTGCGGGTATAAATTGGCAGCAGCAAGCACAGGACCGGGTTAACTGGCGGAACATGGAGAGGCCTTTGTCTTGCAGTGAACGTAGTCAGGCTGATGATGATGACGACTCAAGGGGACTGGTGGCATAATATTTAGATAATTAGTTACATACTCATTACTTGTATTTATTAAACTCACAAGGAATAACAATTTTCTTCATTTTCTTACTTGGAATGTAATACTGAGTGCCTTGAAATTATGCCACGCTAATTTGACGCGTTTCTGTCAGCATATCATAATTCGTGACTGAAGGGATATATAGCAGTGGGGGAATTAACGCGCACAATAAAAAGCCCTGGAGAATCGCAGGACTTGATATGAAAGGCGCAATTAAGTTAACAAAAAGGTGAAAGTGAACTACTCATTGCCGTCTGGCCTCTATTTTATTTTCAATTTTACTCATTGTCCCTATGTACAGTGACAGCTTACTGCTTCTCCACAAACTTAGCACCTGAATCGTTAACTTTTTTCTTCTGGACACAAAGCACCATACTTCAGAACCACGGACAAAGAGACAAAGGTACAAAACTCTGTGCAACCTAAACCCAGTACCAACTAAGCATACCGTATTTACCTCATTCCAACGCGCGCCTGATTTATATGACCCGAAAACAAACAGTACAGCTATGGGCCAGTTGAAAACGTCGATGCTCGAACCTAACGTGCGCGCGATTTTAAGGTGTATTTTTCACGAAAAAAAGGTGCGTGTGTGGAATGGTTAAGTGTATACAGTACTTATTATTGGATAGTTTGGTGTTTCTTTTCTTTTTCTTCAAAACAATTCAAGAACAAGTTCCTTAACAGTCTCGCCAGTATATGCACTCGGGGTAATAAATACAAATATGTTTATCAGTTAAATGTTTGATTTCCTTAGTTCTTTCTGTATACACGTATAATTCTGAATGACGGTGCTGGTATTCGAAATGCTCTACAGTTAGCTTGTGAAGTTGTATAGCGCATCGCTGATTATATACTTGAATCATAATTTACATCGTCTGAGAAAAAAAAGGAAAACATGCAGCGGCTTATGCACTCGAGTTGCCTCGCACGAGCGCTGAAGGGACCGTGCGACTTTTTATCCTCCGGTGCCTCGCGTGGCCTGTTTTTGTCAGACTGCGCATCGAAACACGTGCGGCAAACCGAGTAGGCGTAAACCGATATCGCGACGGCGTCGGCTTGTGAACTCGCCTGTCCTTGAAACAGCGCCGTCAGTGATGGATGTAGTGCATCCATCGCTCATTGCTCAATGGTAGCGCAATAGAGGCCTCAGACTTCCGTGACAACTGTGTGTGTGTTTCTCAAAGGTCTATCAGTGCATTGATTGAGCCAGTAGTTGGGCTATACCAGTCACGCTTACACCATGCAGCGTCCAATATACGTGTTTAGAATGTACATTGTAATGTTCCAGCTCAGTCTTCTTTGATTGTTAAAGCATTACGTGTGTCCAGGACAGCGTGAACTGTAATGTAACTTCTTCCTGCTTGAACAATGAGTAAAAATGCCAATGAGACAAGATTCAGGCATGCAGGTCACCGATTAGAATTTATCATCAGGCTATAGAAAGCGCTTAAATACCTGTGTAGCTGTTGTCTGAGACAATCACTTGGCTAACAGTACATGCGTCGCTCTTCGTGACGTAAGATTTCGCGTGTCCAATGATATATCGCTCTGCATGACGCGTAATATGTCGTGTGCCTAATTATTGAAGCGACTATACTTGCCCACCTTTCCTCGACCAGCAAATCATCGCGAACTGAAACTCGTACAGAAGCTTGTGTGGGGGCTAGTTGGAACATACTGCAGGTGAAGGCTGTGCTGCAAAGTTGAGGACAAAAACTGATTGGTATGTGGGGTTTAGTGCCTCAATACCACCAAATGATCATGAGAGACGCCGTAGTGCAGGACTCCGAAATTTTGACCACCCGGGTTTCTTTAACTTGCACCCAATTTCAGCACACAGGCCTACAGCATTTTCGCCTCCATCAAAATGCCGCCGCAGGCCGGGATTCGATCCCGTGACCTGCGTGGTCAGCAGCCGCCGCGCGGGGTGAGGATGAAAAACTGGACTGACGCAGGGAAAGCGCATTATAGGAAAAACGTCATCAACTTTGCAGCGCAGCCTTTACCTGAAACTTATGCGCCGGATCCCCTTCGGGGAGGGGAGGGGGATATGTTTATCACCCGCGCCACTTACCTCCCCCTTTTAGGTGAAATGAAATGTATGGGGCATACTTTGCGCCCCCCTCTTAAGTCAGTAAGACTTATCGCCGTTATCAACCGTCAATTTAAACACTTCACTTCGAGGCCGCTTATCGAGCTCGCTTATTTTTCTCCCGCAATGCGAAGGAAACACTGTCGTCATTGAAGGTGTTGTCGAAGTAAATGGTAGATTTGCTGTTTGGTGCGTCGGTTTACCTTCCCCCTGCTAAATTGGTCAGATTGCATCGCTCCATGGTGATTACCAGTGGCCGCTTTTCCAAAATTCATAGTGGCTTTGGACGAATTCATAGGGAGGGAATTCGTAGGAATTGGTCCATTCGACTAAACCGGCTATTACCTCTGTTTAAAAGTTAATTGTGTTAATTTCCATAATCACTGCTCTGTAAATAATGTTTGTACCCATCTGAAGATGCATCTGCCACAGAAGGCAACGCCGCAGTATCACACAGATACCTCCTTTCTGTAATTTTTAAAGAATATTCGACACATTTCGTGAAACATCCTCTCTTTCTCTCTCTCTCTCTCTGCCCCCCGCGGTGGTCTAGTGGCTAAGGTACTCGGCTGCTGACCCGCAGGGCGCGGGTTCGAATCCCGGCTCGGCGGCTGCATTTCCGATGGAGGCGAAATTTGTAGGCCCGTGTGCTCAGATTTGGGCGCACGTTAAGAACCCCAGGTGGTCTAAATTTCCGGAGCCCTCCACTACGGCGTCTCTGATAATCATATAGTGGTTTTGGGACGTTAAACCCCACATATCAATCAATCAATCTCTCTCTCTCTCTCTCTATATATATATATATATATATAT